>CM071927.1:84608892-84784873 GCA_016081115.2 Rehmannia glutinosa | reverse complement strand
GGTAACTGATACAAATGTTCGTGTAGTATGGATTTCTGCACCCAAAAGAAACCAAAAAAGCACGGAATCACCCTTGTTCTTTCATTACAAGCCAAATATTTCAGACGTACTTCAACACCATCAAGGCTACAGCGGATGTCCTATCACATTCACTACATAAGAAACGTTATCATCAAACAAATTTTTAAAAAAAAAAACGATTTTGCAAGTGATAAAACCATCAAAATATGCTCTTGATGGTTGGTGCATGCCAAAATTTACAGCACATCGGTCAATTAAGGTCAAGATCTGACTTCTATATAGCATATAATAGATATGGCAAATTTTGCTCCCGTGTTACAAAATGTAACGCGACAAGAGCTGCCATCAAGCAAATACTGCAGAAAATTGCCAGCTACAAAACTAATCAGAGTCTGATGAGTACGAAGTTGAGCCTTGCCGAACGTTCCTGCTTGGAGCTTTAGATTTGGATGGGTTGAGTGACGATTCACCCTCATAAACAATAACCTGTGCTTTAGCTAACCTCTCTTCTAGTTCATCCGTGCTGAAATCATCTCTCCCGCCAAGCTCATCAAAACCCACCTAATTTGCATACAGTAACTCGTGGTGTCAAGAAAGCATTGCTGTTTTACATAAAATTATAAAGCATGAACTCCAAGATGATTAGCATTAGCAGGTAACTTACCACATAATCCTCCACTTTAGCATTCTTTACGAGAGCAAGGGTTGGAAGAACAACAACCAAGCTTCTCACTCAAGTACGGACTTTTCTCGGCATTGATTTTCACAAAACGTGTCTCGATATGTTGCTTTGCCAGTATAGCCAAATGCTTGTCCATGACCTGCAATTAAGCTATTTGGAGTTACCCTATCTGAAAATTATACTCTTAACAAGAAACCACATACATCAAATCCTGAGGCATATTATACTATTTATAAGCAGCATCGTGAAATGACATCCATACTTCGTATTGAGAATCTAAGGCGTCAAAGTTTCAACGCAGGCATGCCCCTAGTTGCTTAGCAAAAGAAAAAGCGCAGAGAACAAGCTTGTGCACTCCCAACCCTGGAAACGGCCAGAAAGGAACCAATGATGGATAGGAGTTCTGACTTATATGCCTCATCTCATTCTGAAGTCAAGCAAGGAGACTTAGTTCACAGGGGCTGTACATGGATTTGGAACTCTCAGCCAAATGATTTGATTTCTTGGGGCATGAGGTATGGAGATAGAAAGTATGGTGTGACACATAACTGGACCGTGACACATAACTGGACCAATTTATAATACCAAACAAATTCAAAAGCCTCAATAACTTTGACAAAAATCATTAGATTTTATATCCGGCCAAAACCTAACTCTAATATACTGCTCTCTCAATTAGTCTATCATCTAGTCCCAAGTCAACCAAATAAACACATCAAGGTATGCGAAGTTAAAAATATGAAGCCTTAAACTCATAATCTAAACCGTCCTTCAAGTGAGTGCTCATCACAATCTATTGGTTCCCATATTAGAGAATGTCAACAGATATGCCTAAGATCCACACAAGCAGATCAAACATCATCTCAGAACATTGCCCTACCATAGTTCAACTTCAAATCGAAAAATGAAAAAAGGTCCTGGAATTGCATTGTGTTTTTTATCCAAAAATAAATCTAAGCCAAAAAATACACCCATCTACAAAACCACAGGCAACCCAACAGAAATTCGCACACATTCGTATACCACAATGAAACTAAGGGCCTGTGATATCTAATAAGAGAAAATATCTAATACTGATTAAGATCTCAAACATGATTCCATAAAATAGAGCATACTTAAAAAAATTAACAGTAAAAATGCTTGGCAGTGTGAGATATGACACAAACTACCTGATAAAAATAAATAGCAACAGACCAGTGCTGTAGGCCTCCCAATACTAAGTCTTAAGCATGAACTTCAATCTATGCAAAATATTCACAATTAGAAAAGAAACACCCACAGCACTAAATGCAACAGCAATCCAATTCACTGAAAAATGGCATCCTACAGCTTCCACTTATTCTCACCAATGCCACTCTACACAAATCCAAGGAAACAAGATCCCTCGGCTTTCAAAGTTATATCACATGAATCCTCTTTTCTTCTAAATCCCAATGAGCTATAAACAACATACATTACTCAGCACTACACAACCACAAGCACCCAACCACATCACTCCAATCAATCAAAAGCAAAGCCAGAAATTCACACAATTAGATCACCAGTCAAGCCTCCTTCACTGAAACAAATTATGGCACACATTTTTATGCAAAAAGAAAACAGATTAGGTATGCGTATCTAGGCAAGTGTACCTTGCAAGGCCAATTTTCGCGGTAAAAATGACAGACAACACGTTCGCTAGCCTTGACAACAGAGAAAAATTCCTTCTCGTTAGGGATCTCCGAGTACTCTCCGTGGCCGAGGGCGATCCAACGGCTCTTTTTCTCTGCCATTTTCTTCATCTGCTGCAACCTCCGCTCTCTCAAAACCTCCAAATCGTCCAAATCTAGCCGTTCCAACGCATGGATCTCCTCATCTATCTTGTCCTCCATGGCCTTCGCCACCGTCAGCACTTGCTTCTCCAATATCTGAAAATTTACAATTACATTCATTTCAGATAATTCAGTTTCGTAAAAATATAAATTCAAAATTTCATGCTTCTATACCTCTTGAACTTTTGGATTATCCATGGCTGAATCAATGGGAAATGTTGCGAATCTATGAAGAACAGATTTAACTGGAAACTTTTTCAAAACTGAAATGAAGAGAAGAATTTTGTGCTGCAGAAGCTGCTCAATGGAGCCTAATTTTCTACAGTTAGGGGGCCTGACTTTGTGGGCTATAAGCCGGATTGGACCTGTTGGACTTTATCTTGCCCAGAATCTTAGAGTTCGTGTTCCCGGCCCAACCGTTAGTTAGTAAAATACTGGTAAATAGTTTATATTTACTAATATTTTATACATATTATTTTTTTCTAGATAAAACAAAAGAACACAGAACCAAACATACTATAAATAATAGTTTTTTGTTTTGAAATGACTATAAATTAATAGTTAGGAAGTGACTTTGGGACTTAAATAGTTAATACAACTTAGTTACCCATTAGACTATGAATATATCATGATTCAGGATTGTATTTATATTATATTGTACTCTTTTCTATATTGTTATTTGGATAATTTTGTTTGTTATCATAATACGATGTTGAGATAGTGATTGACCTTGCATAAACCTTTTAGATTATAACCTTTTTGTCAAAAGAAAAAAAATAACCTTTTTATCTAAACTATGATCCAAATTTTGTCGAGTATATATAATATGCAATAAATCTCCAAGGATTAGCCTAAGCGGTATTAAGTTGCAATTGCATCTCAAAGTTTTGGGATATATATATATATATATATATATATATATATATATATATAATATGTAATAGACTTCATTAAATACATGAACTTTAACATGACCATGAACATTACTACTATTATGGAGCAAAATTTAAAGTAGTAGAAACAAAACAAAGAAAATGGAAAATACTACCCAATAAAGACAGAATCCAAATCCAAAATGGATCCTCTATATTTAGTTTGTGCGAACTTTTAGTGGAATTTGAGAGGGAATTGAAAAAATACATATGTATGTGCATACACCTATACATACATATAATAGCGGAGCTAGGGGCTAGTCTGGGCCCCGTCACCCCATTTTAAAAATAATATTGTATGAAATTTTTAGAAATTTTTTATTTGATTTTTATATTATTTTCTTTTGATTTTTATCTAGTTCACTTCGATTTTGTGATCGGCTCATCCAGGTTATTTTCCTCACTACACCAATGCGGACATATGTATTATGCATTTCTTTTAGGGGTGGCCATGGTGCTTGGAGCCGCCGGAGTTCGATTCCAAAATCATCGGTTTTGGTTCCTCATTTTGGAGGAACCAAAACCAAAATCATTGTCTCGTGATTCCGATTCCAAAATCAAAACCAACAATTGTGGTTTTAATCGGAACTTTTGCTTCTCTTTTGATAATTTTTTATTTTTTGTAAAATGGCTTATCGATTTTAGTAAAAAAAAGAAATAAAAAGACTTTGACTTAATATTCAATTTAGTTTTTTGTATTTAATATTAATAATAATATTAAACTGTCTATATATATTATTAGAGTATATAGGAATCAAAGTTCACGTAGTTCACTTACAACTGGTTTAAAACGTATCTCATGTAGTTATGAATATAAAACATCATAATAAACATTTAACATATCTTCTAGCATGTTTTTACCAAAAAAAATAATAATCGTTAGTTTTAACCTTGAAACCAGCCACCGACGGTTAAAACTGTCGGTTCCAACGACGGTTAAAACTGTCAGTTCCATGGTTTTTAAGACCAAGGAACCAGAACCGGAACTGGTCTATATGGGTTTGGTTCCGGTTTTGAACCGTTTACCGGTCAACGGTTCCGGTTCCAGTTCCAATTCCAATTTGGAACCCGATTTCGGTTCCATTTGGACGCCGCTAATTTCTTTCTCCCAAACTCCACAAGAAATTTATGGAATGGAAATACAGAGATCCGGATCCGAACCTAGACCAGATATCAATCACTCCCTTCATAGAAAAACACAAACCCTGCATCCCTCTGTTATTAATATTAATAACAATAATACAAGAAATTGAAAAAGAAGATCAAAAAAACTTTTGATCATCCCTACAAGTGGTCTTATTCAGGAACACTAATGTACACATAATTACCACTACATGCAGACCCTTTTAACACAATCCTCTTCCCATAATTATAATCAATACTTTTACAAATTAAGGAAGATAAAGACGACACCCAAAACTACCTCTGGGGTAAAATATTGTCTTAAATTAAGGGCACTTGGGCTTGCCCTTGGAGCTGCGCATGTCCCTGTAACAAGGGCACTGGTGCTTGTTACCATAAGTTCCAGAGGGCACACATTTGCATTTGGCGCAGCAAATCCCACAGTATTTGAGGCACCGTTCCTTCACCCCTGCCACCGCGCACCTTAACTTGCAGCTGTTGGCGCAGTAAACTGCATGACAGTGCCAATATATATATCCCAGATAAATTAGCTAGTTTCATTAAATATAATTAATTAAGCTAGTAATCTAAAGTGTAGAAATTAGGATATGTACAGTAGTACTTACAGGACTGGGACATTGTGGGCTGGATGAAACTGTTGCTTATTAGAATGGTGAAGAGGAGAATAGAAACCAAAAGGAGAGACTTGTTCATATTTTTGTTGTTTTGTGTGTGTGAGTTTCTGTGGAAAGGGTTTTTCAAGAAGAATTGATGGAAAAAGGGCACTGAGAGGTAATGTGATTGGGGAGTATGAAGAGGTTTGGTGGGTATTTATAGCCCATGGGCTCAGCCAGGCGCAGCCAGGAACCTATAACGGGGTGGGCCGATACACGAAAGTGGGATGGATCGTATAGAAAAATCGTATAAATTTTAACTAAATTTAAAATATTTTTAAAAATTTGCTTACTAAAAAAAAAAAAATTTAAAGAGGGGGCCCAGGGCAGGTTGGCCCTCCCTAACTACGATGAGTTGATTGTGTAAGGGATGAGTTTGTTTATTTACCACACCGTCTAAAAGCTTAAATTGTCGAGAAATGAGCTATTTGATATTTGATTACTCTAAAATGAAATTTGTATGTGGAACATTTTTTATGGGTGTCACCTGAGATTCGGACTCAAGACCTCTTTATTTGGTGTGGCTATTATACAATGTTGAATGATGAATGCTTCATCTGAAAGCTTAAATTTGAGAGAGATGAACCATTTAATATTTAACTATTCTTACAGCCAAATATGAAATAGATCACCCCTCTTAAGTTAACTACTAAAGCATTTAGACGAGATGATATTTATGTAAGATGTAGCGTTATCTTGCATAGAAGAGTATAAGACCTCATTCACAATTGTCAAACTACAGTTGCATAGTAAAACTTGCAATAATGCTTTTGGTTACACCAAATTATGGAGAAATGAACACGTACGCGGTTTGTGAATGCAATTGCACCCCCAACAACAAGAAAAAAGTAGTGCTTTCTGCTTTTTTTCCTGTGGTACTTCATGGGAGGGTTTTGTCTGCAAGTGCCGACTAGGGGGGGAATGAATGCTAGATCCAATGCATGAAAATAAATATTCAACTACTTCAAACCCCAAAGCAAACTCAGGGAAGCTTCCAGACGTTTAACCAGTGTAAGATACTTCCTTCGTCCACTTAAAACAAACAAGTAGAGTATTTCACATAGAATAAGGAAAAAACACAATAAATCTAATTGGGATTATAATCTTTTTCCATATTCTTTCTATTGGGCGCGGCGGTGGCGTGGTCCGAGATTTGATTTATCTGAAATATCCTACAAATCACACCAACAAGATGATAGCAAAAAATAAATGACACTGACAGAAAATAAAATGAACACAGAGATTTTACGTGGTTCGGTAAAACTCGCCTACGTCCACGAGAGCTTCAGTTCTTTATTAATAAAGAATTTCCTAGTACAAGAAAAATACACCCCTTGAGTTTTATGGACCAAACCCAAGAATATAAGACTCGTACAACCACTTTATTAGCTATCAAAGAACACTCTCCCCAACCCCTTTGTGAGAGCAAAATACCCCAACGGCATGATTGGTATGAATGAATGGAAATAGGTTGGAATGGGATAAATTTAGGAATGGAATAACATTAGAAATGGAATGATGTAGTATTACTATTCTTATGATTGGTATGTACAAGGAATAGAGAAATGAATGGATGACGATTTTTTACTTGATTTAAATATATTGATTGGTAATTATAAATTAATGATATCAATTGAGAAGAATAATTTTAAAGTATCAAATTCTCTTAAATAAGATTTTTTAAATAAATTTTATTAAATATGTTATTCGTAAATTGATATAAGATTATTTTAATGTGTGCTAAATAATATATATATATATATAAATTTATATCTATGATATCAAAAATATTTTATATAATAATTTTTAGGGATAATTACAAAAACACCCCAGAGATTTGGGCTAGTTACAAAAAAATCCAGAGATGTTTTAAAATTACAAAAAAAAACCCATCAGGTTTGATTATGTGTTAAATTTAAGGGGGTAACTATAGTATTTTTATAAATATCAGGGGGATTTTGATATTTTTTTTGCTTATGAATGGGGAAAATGTAAGACAGAATCAAACCTCAATGGGTTTTTTGTAATTTTAAAAAAGCTTTGGGTTTTTATGTAATTATCCCAAACCTCAGGGGTATTTTTGTAATTATCTCTATTTTTTATAAGAAAATATAGAAAATCAACAATAGAATTCTATATCAAAATTTTGATTTAACTATTGAATATTGATAGAAATTGACTATGATTTATTAAAATATTAAATATAACTTATATTTAAATTATAAATAAATTTTTTATTTATTATACTATTTTTCGAAAATATAGATTATATCCAACATTTTTAGTCATTTATGAAAAGATAATTTTATTAAAAATAAAATTTGAGTCATTCTTGATGATTGGGAATAGCTAAACCCGTACGGGGAGAAGAGTAATGGTCATTCCCTTACTTTTGGGAATAGGGATTCCCATGGGAATGAGTATTCTCATTACTAAAGCATGTGAATGAGAATGAAACAAGGAATGTTCATTCCATTCCTACCACATTCCCACATATCAATCATGCCGCAAGTGTTTCCCCACTCCATCACAATTTGACTCACCCAAATTGACCTCCCAGATGTGTACACTTATTTTTCATCTCCACCAGGTTGGATGGCCAAGCAAATTAACCTTGCTTGCCATGGTTTCTCCCCTGCACTCATCCCCTCTTTTTTTTTTTTTTTTGGATGAAATGTGAATAATATATATCATCGCAAATGTACAAAATAACGGGTACCCAGGATGATTACAACACAACGGGACTAAATGTCCCTAAAAAGGCTAGTACAAATTGAGTGCTAATACATGCCATTTACACACAACAAAAAAACCGGAAATGCAATAGAGCTAATGTCCCAAAGCAAGATGTTCATATTGAACCAAAACATAAGGATACAAAGAAAACATGATCTTGTATACCTGTGTTTTGATTTCACGAATAATGCCGTCGGAAGTTACTACCGTCCCTTCAAATAGTCGCCTATTACGAAGCAAAGACATATATGATATACGTGCATGCCAATGCACTTTTCTTGGTACGAGATTGCCACGAAGTTCCACGAGCTTCCTTCTTCATGTATTTTGATTGCACTTTTAATTGTACTCATGGCTATTGTGATGTGAAGCCACTTCTTGATCCGTAGCCAAACTTGTTTGGTCATGTTGCACTTGAAAAAATAGGTGATCCAATGTTTCCGGTACAATCCCACATAAAGCGTTTCGATTAATGTCCATATAGTGAGGCGTTCCTTGGTTTGTAACCTTCCTCGATACCAAGCCAAAGGATAAATTGATGCTTGGGAGGAATGTAATATCTCCATACATCGATTTGCCCAAACTTTCGAAGTGCCCCTCGGCAGAAAAAGTCATATGCTTTCGAGCAACCGAATTGTCCCCTACGAACTACCGATTAAGGTTGGCAATAGCAAGTCGGGTAGTCCCTTCCTTATTAACAATGATGTCCCGAAATTGAAAAATGCGTTTGAGGAGGGGAGAATCTCCTTCATTTGGTATCCATTCCAAACGAAAGCCCCATTAAGATACGCTTGGTCCACCCATCCGATCCACAAAGAGTCCCTTTTATCATGAATGTTCCAAAGGACCTTTGCAAGGAGGCAAGGTTCCAAGTTTTGGCGTCCCGAAGCCAAGTCCTCCTCGTCTGGGGGGAGACAAATATCTTTTCAAGCAACGATTGCGCTTGCGCACCCCAAAAAAAGACAAATGTTCGTAATTCTAACAATCACGTGTGATCGAGATTGGTAGAATTGATAACCAAAAGCACTCAACACCTTGCACAATCGATCCGATCAACTCCGTTCGTCCGGCATAAGTAAGAGTACAATTCGCCCAAGCATTAATATAACCGACAATTTTCTCAACAAGAGAAGCATAGTAAACCGCTTTCAATTTTTCTCTTTGCAAGTGGTATTCCAAGGTATTTGAATGGCATAGATCCAATTGGCATGTTCACAAGCTATGTATATCAACTAATTTTTGCCCATTGATATCATTTTTGTGTATAAGCCGGATTTATTCAAGTTCGCCCCGTAATCCTTAACACCTGCTAAACTTATTCAAGCAATCCAACAACACACCGACGAAATTACTGTCTCCTCTGGAAAAAGCATCAAGTCATCCGCAAAAGCCAAATGAGTGATATTCAATTTGGCACATTTGGGATGATAAGAAAAACGGTCCCTACTGGCAACAAGATTAATTGAACGAGAAAAATATTCAAGGCAAAGAACAAAAAGGAAAGGTGATAAAGGGTCTCCTTGCCTTAAGTACCTTCTTGCCCGCAAATTTCCCATACAAACTTCCATTCAGTGCAACAGAATAAGATGGAGAAGTCACATACTCCATGATCCAGTGGGTGAATTTTGAAGGAAAACCCAAACCTTCAAGCACAGCCCGTAAGAAATTCCAGCTAACAGGGTCATAAGCCTTTCTCAGATCAATTTTGAGAAGGCATCTGGGAGAAATTCGCTTGCGATTATATTGTCGGACGAGTTCTTATGCGAGATGAATATTCTCAGTCATAAGTCTTCCCCCCACAAAAGCCGCCTGAGCAGGATCCACAATGTTTTCCAACAACGGTGCCATTCGTTTGGCCATGATTTTCGTGATCACCTTATAAAACACATTGCAACAGGAAATGGGCCTATAGTCCCCAATTGATTGAGCATCTTTGTCCGCCCGGTACTAAATCAATGATAATATGATTAATTTGCTTTAGTAAAGACCCATTAACAAAGAACTCTTCAATTACTGCACAAAAATCCTCCTCTATAATTTGCCATGACTTCTTGAAGAAGCATGAATTAAATCCGTCAGGACCATGGGATTTGTCTTCTCCAATGTCGAACAAAGCATCTCGGATTTCCTGTCTCGAAATGTCCCTCTCTAAACTGATTGCTTGTTCCAAAGAGATGGAAGGGCCGACATTGATAATATCGGGATCAATTGGTTCACAGGAGTCCGTTGTACCAAGCAAATACTCATAAAATTTTGTAAACTCCTTCGCAACTTCATCTATAGAAGTGGTAGGGGGACCATCTTCTTTGCATACAACAACAATCTGATTACGTTTCTTATTCCTTTTAACCAAGTCATGGAAGAACTTGGTACCACGATCACTTTGGTTTAAGTGCTTGCACTTAGCTAGTTGGTAATAAAAGCACTGTTCAGTTTCACTTAAACTCATGGATTGCTTCCTCATGGTAGCCACAAAATTCTGCAAATCCACATTCGTTGGATCATCATGCAAATGACTAAAGTTGGCCCGTTCTAAATCCTCTTTTGCCTTTGCCGCTTCGGCTTGAAATATGTGAGAAATGCTTGATGCTAAGCTCCTTAAGAGGGCGTTTCAATTTCTTAAGCTTTTTGCAAAGCATAAATTGTTTGGTGCCTGTGATATAGAAATTCCAATTTGTGGCGACTAGGTCATTGAAATCCGTATGACTAGCCCACATATTGAAAAATCGAAATGGCCTATTAGTATTAACGACCACATCCAACAACGAGACAATACATGGTGAATGGTCAGAAAGACATCCCAAAGACAAGAAATTTGCCATCCCATCAAGGCCTTGGTCAAACCAATGTTTATTAACCATCGCCCGATCAAGTTTGCACCAAACCTCATTATTTGTCCAAGTAAAGTGACATCCCATAGATCTCAAGTCCGTGAGCCCCGTGAGAACGCTACACTCTTCAAAATCTTTAAGTTCTTTGGTGGTAACGTCTTTGCCATTACACTTCTCATTAGCATTGAGAACATTCTTCGTAATCCCCCGATTGCAATCAAGGCAAGGAACAATTCTCACCAAATGATATAAGTCGTCCCACAATGGTTTCCTACTACCAACAAGATGATATCCATAAATAAAACTTGCAATGAGGGAAACTACCTTGCAAGTAATAGCCTGATGAATAACTTGGGGAGATATGTCCGGCTCCTCAAGTATGACAAGAGCTGGATTCCACAATACCAAAATCCTCCCAAACAGATGCATGTGGAAGTTGCAAGTATGCTTCCAACCAGCAAACGAAGTTCTCATAATTTTCGGTAAAGTTGCCTCAACCAACTTTGTTTCCAACAATCCAATTACATCTAGTTTATGGTGTCTCAAGAAGTTCATGACACCTTTTTGTTTTAGGGACTTGTTAAAGGCCCTGATGTTCCAACTAGCAATCCTCATGTTGATTTAGGAAGGGTTGAATCCCTTCCCTTATCTTTCTTATTCTGGCTTTTGACGGTTCTTTTGAATTGGTTATATTGTGTGCCCTTATCAGTAGCAGTGGACGGAGCTGCTTGACCCTCTGTATCTTCAATAATAGGAACTGGAGTAATCCTTTTCCTTGGTCCGCGCCCTCTCACTTCAATAAATGGCTGGGATTCATTGTCAGTTTGAACAGGTTGCTTCTCTTTTAAAGGTTGCACTTGAGCCTCCTCGATAGTCTCAACAGGCTACTTATCCTTGATAGGTTTGTTGTGTATCCTTGGCAACACGTACAGGCTCAGGAGCCTTTAACGTTTGCCTTGTTGGTTGGTTTCATGCAACATGCTTCCTAACCCTCGGCTTAAATGGTCGTCTGTCTGCTGCTGGCTTCTCATTTGTACATCCATGAGTAGTATGTCGAATTTCCTTGCACTTAGTGCAGAATTTTGGCTCATGCTCATAAATCACTTGTTGCTCACGTCTCTTTCCGAAGGCAAACCGACCAAGTTCCCTCCCGAGCTCCTTTGAGGCATCAACTTCAACTAAAATTCGAGGAAAGGAAATTATTTCCTTTGTGATGATCATAGAATCCGTATGCATTGGCTTTCCAATCTTAGTAGCAATCATACTAAGAGTAGTTGGATTCCAAAAGTCCACAGGCATGCCCAAGAATCGTACCCAAACCTAAGCATAGTCCGAATTTCAATATCGTCAAACTCAAAATACTTGGGCATCTTTTTTAGCAACAAGGGCCTGCCAAATACATAGTAAGGTCCCCCAAGCAAGACCTTATCACGAGATAAGTCATCCTCGAATTTAAAGATGAGTCATTTGCTCCTATGAGTAAAAATCTTTGAAATGACACTTGCCATTTCTTACACATCTCCATGAGTGTAACTTTACTGGGAAACGCCCAGCAAAACAACCAACGAGACAGAAGCCCCATGATTCTTCAACATTATCAGCATGTTGCTCCTCAAAAATGATATCATCAAGGTCATTGGATTTAGGCTCGATGACTTTGAGCTAGTGACCAGCCTCGGGCTTTCGATTTCCAGTAAACAACGAAGCCCATGGAGCAGCAGTGGTGGACTTTGTTGTTTGGTGAGTTTCGAAACCTGAGATTGGCTTGGGCCTTTCAACAAACACTTGGTGTGCATCAGAACTCACACCATCCTTAAGTTTTTGGGATTCTTCCTCAGATTCCCCATCAGACTCGTATTCCGAAGAATCATCTTCAGTTTCCCCAAGTGAAGTGGCATCACTTGGTGGATCATCAACGTTTTTACCCTTAATATCAACAGATTTATCAGATTTATCAGAAAATTCTGCAGACTTACCAACTGTAGCAGCATCAGCAGCTTTTTCAGACCCAGTTTGATTTAACTGGTTTTTCTCCTTGTTTGATTTCGTTCTTGGCTTACCCATCCTCAAAGGATGTTAGGTAAGCGGATCTACGAACAATCAAACCAAAAATTCGAACAACCAAAGCTAAAATCGAAAAACCTAGCAAAAGCTACAGGGTTTTTGCAGGTTTAGATACGTAAAAATACTGAAAATAATCAGATCAAAGGTATTAAAGACACCGGATCTGTGCACAGACTAAAAGATTCAGCAAGGAATCGAAGAAAATTGGCAAGAAATCGAACAACAAAAGAGGGAGCACTTGGGGGAGGTTTTTTCGCCCAGTTGAGAGCTTCCCTCTCTAACTCCAAAATCTACTACTCATCCTCTCTATTTATAGAGGAGAATGGCAAAAGGTTTGCAAAACCTTTCAAAGAAATCGGTTGATTTCTTTCCTCCGTCAACAAAGGAGGCACCCAAAGTCCAGCATCCCATTTTCATTAATTGGCCGGTGCCAACTTAAAAGATAAAAGCACCCACCTTTTGTTGACTTTACTCCTTGATTTATGGTGATTGCCCCAACAATCTCCACCATCACCATAAAGCAATATCATCCGCAAACCAAAATATCAAACACCATTGGCCTTTAGTCCTATGCACATGCCAAAACAGTAAGGTCCTAACTTTACCTGATTCAATCGGCCAATGCACACGTGCAGTCAGTCAACACCACTGGTTGACTGCCGAGAGGGACGACCTCAATCCATCCTCTCGCCCAACAGGATTTTCCTCACACCCGTCTGCTCCCTGGAAGCCTTCCGGTGCACTCCACTTCCAGTAATCCTTGAGGTCACCAGACGATACAAATTCCGAAACTTCTCTCTCACCCTTAGGACCATTCGCCACGTGTGATTTTCAGGACTCCACCTCCAGCTGAATATCGCAGTTGTTGGAACCCCCTTGGCTCAAGAAAATTAGATTCATCCGCATTTTTGGGACATATGTCACACCACCCAAAGTACGGTCCACTCTATCACCTATTTTGATTTTACCATTCCAATCCCATGATTTTACAAGTAGAACCATCAACAAAGTTCGCGCCATCTGCAGTTGAAATAAATCAAAATAATCACCTATGAAGTACACATGCATTACGCATCCCAGATCTAAAATCCATCAATCTCGAGAAGAAGTATATATCCTTGTGGAAACAGATTTTGGAGTTAGAGAGAGAAGCTCTCAACTGGGCGAAAAAACCTTCCCCAAGTGCTCCCTCTTCAGCTGTTCGATTTCTTGCCAATTTTCTTTGATTCCTTGTTGAATCTTTTAGTCTCTGCACAGATCCGGTGTCTCTAATACCTTTGATCCGATTGTTTTCAGTATTTTTACAGATCTAAACCTGCAAAAACCCTTATCACTGTAGCTTTTGCTGGGTTTTTCGATTTTAACTTTGGTTGTTCGAATTTTTGGTTTGATTGTTCGTAGATCCGCTTACCTAACATCCTTTGAGGATGGGTAAGCCAAGAACGAAATCAAACAAGGAGAACCAGTTAAATCAAATTGGGTCTGAAAAAGCCGATATTGTTGCTGCTACAATTGGTAAGTCTGCAGAATCTTCTGATAAATCTGATAAATCTGCTGCTATTAAGGGTAAATACGTTGCTGATCCACCAAGTGATGCCACTTCACTTGGGGAAACTGAAGATGATTCTTCGGAATACGAGTCTGATGGGGAATCTGAGGAAGAATCCCAAAAACTTAAGGATGGTGTGAGTTCGATGCACACCAAGTGTTTGTTGAGGCCCAAGCCAATCTCGGTTTCGAGATAACCCACACAAGATAACCCAGTCAAATGAACTGTCAAAAGCCAGAATAAGAAAGATAAGGTAAGGGATTCAGCCCTTCCTAAATCAACATGAGGATTGCTAATTGGAACATCAGGGGCTTTAACAAGTCCCTGAAACAAAAGTGTGTCATGAACTTCTTGAGACACCATAAACTAGATGTAATTGGATTGTTGGAAACAAAGTTGGTTGAGGCAACTTTACCGAAAATTATGAGAACTTAGTTTGCTGGTTGGAAGCATACTTGCAACTTCCACATGCATCCTGCTGGGAGGATTTTGGTATTGTGGAATCCCGCTACTGTCATACTTGAGGAGCTGGACATATCTCCCCAATTTATTCATTGTGTTGTTACTTGCAATGTAGTTTCCCTCCTTCCAAGTTTTATTTATGGATATCATACTGTTGGTAGTAGGAAACAATTGTGGGACAGCCTTATATCATTTGGTGAAAATTGTTCCTTGCCTTGGATTGCAATCGGGGATTACATTAATGTTCTCAATGCTAATGAGAAGTGTAATGGCAAAGACGTTACCACCAAAGAACTTAAAGATTTTGAAGAGTGTTGCGTTCTCACGGGGCTCACGGGCTTGAGATCTATGGGATGTCACTTTACTTGGACAAATAATGAGGTTTGGTGCAAACTTGATCAGGCGATGGTTAATAAACATTGGTTTGACCAAGGCCTTGATGGGATGGCAAATTTCTTGCCTCCGGGCTGTCTTCCTGACCATTCCCCATGTATTTTTCGTTGTTAATAAGGAAGGGACTACCTAACTTGCTATTGCCAACCTTAATCGGTGGTTCAGGGGACAGTCGGTTGCTCGAAAGCATATGACTTTTTCGGACCGAGGGGCACTCAGAAAGTTTGGGCAAGCGGTGTATGGAGACATTACATTCCTCCCAAGCATTCATTTATCCTTTGGCTTGGTATCGAGGAAGGTTACAAACCAGGATCGCCTCCACTATATGGACATTGATCGAAATTGTGCTTTATATGGGATTGTACCGGAAACATTGGGTCACCTATTTTTCCAGTGCAACATGACCAAACAAGTTTGGCTACAGATCAAGAAGTGGCTTCGCATTACAAGAGCTATGAGTACAATTAAAAGTGCACTGAAATACATGAAGAATGAAGCTCGTGGAACTTCGTGGCAATCTCGTGCAAGAAAAGTGCATTCGCATGCATCTTGTATATCATATATGGACTGCTTTCGTAATAGGCGACTATTTGAAGGGACGGTAGTAACTTCCGACAAGATTATTCGTGAAATCAAAACACATGTTTTCTTTGTATCCTTATGTTTTGGTTCAATATGAACATCTTGCTTTGGGACATTAGCTCTATTGCATTTTCGGTTTCTTTGTTGTGTGTAAATGGCATGTATTAGCCATCAAGCTGTACTAGCCTTTTAGGGACATTTAGTCTCATTGTGTTGTAATCGTCTGGGTATGCCCAAATTATTTTGTACATTTGCGATGATATATATTATTCACATTTCATCCAAAAAAAAAAAGTATCTATCCTTGTGGAGATTGTGAGATATCTCCATCTTCCGCAGCTATCACTGCATCACCACCACCACCATCACTGGTATCATCCTTCTTTCTCCGAGGACAATTCATTTTGACATGACTCTCCTTGTGGTATTGATAGCATACAATACCCTTTCCCTAGTCCTTGAATCTGACCTGCTGGTCACAGATCCACCACCAGATTTTCTCCCGTTTCCGATTCATTCCCCGAGCAACCAAAGCATATCCGTGTCCCTTCTCTTGGTTTGCAAATTTTTTTTTATGGGACAACACCGATGCTTTTATATATGCTCCAATTCTAGTGTGTCTTTTCCCGTATAGCAACGTCGTCACTAGACTATCATATGAATCCGGGATAGAGGTAAGAAGTAAAGGGTCTTTATCTTCTTCCTCAACCTTTACACCAACTTTTCTCAGTTGATCCAGATTTGCCCACTGTGCACCTTTCATATCTGACAATTTTTCCTCTTTTCCCTTCAACACCATTGTCAGGCCCTGTTGAACTAGGAGATCCTTCACCCTCAATTGCCAAAGAGTGAAATTCCCTTTGCCATCAAATTATTGCACCTTGAATGAGTTTGTCAATGCCACATGTCCACCCGGAAAAATTCAAATCTCAATTTTTTACCTTGCCCGAATTACCAAGTGGCTCTGATACCACTTGTTGGGCGCAGCGGAGGCGTGTCGTGGTCCGAGATTTATTTATCCGGAATATCCGACAAATCACACCAACAAGATGATGTCAAAAAATAAACGACACTGACAGAAAATAAAAGGAACACAAATATTTTACGTGGTTCGGCAAAACCCGCCTACGTCCACGAGAGCTTCCGTTCTTTACTAATAAAGAATTTCCTGGTACAAGAAAAATACACCCCTTGAGTTTTATGGACCAAACCCAAGAATATAAGACTCGTACAACCACTTTATTAGCTATCAAAGAACACTCTCCCCAACCCCTTTTGTGTTACCCGAGAGAAAAACACCCAAGTGTTTTCGCGCACCTATCATAATTTGACTCACCCAAATTGATCTCCCTAGATGTGTAAACTCATTTTTCCTCTCCACCCAGTTGGATGGCCAAGCGAATTAACCTTGCTTGCCATGGTTTCTCCCTGCACTCATCCCCTCTATTTATAGAGGAGAATGGCAAAAGGTTTGCAAAACCTTTCAAAGAAATCGGTTGATTTATTTCCTCCGTCAACAAAGGAGGCACCCAAAGTCCATCATCCCATTTTCATTAATTGGCCGATGCCAACTTAAAAGAGAAAAGCAACCACCTTTTGTTGACTTTACTCCTTGATTTATGGTGATTGCCTCAACACTTCCTACTTTGCTTTCGCATTAAATGAGAAGTCTCGAACAAAGTGAATTAAATAAGAGTAGTTTGATCTATTGTTGTGTAATTAATACTCTCAATAAGGAAACAAGCCTGCAATTTCGGGCGGACAAAAAAGGAAAGGTTGTCTATCTTAGTGGGACGGAGAGAGTACATAAAAAAAGGGATTAATTACAATCAGGTTTAAGGTCCCATGTAACACTTGCATGGAATGATGGATTTTGTGGTTAGCAGAATTTAAAATTGATGTATATCAGATAATACAAGAACTTTGTAGTTTTACATTGATTTTAGGAACCAAATTTTGTTTTGTAGAGTACTAATAGATAACTTCAGTTAAAGAACTGTGAAGGGGTTTGTATTACAGAGTTCCTCGGATACAAATTGTGCGTTTCAAAATCATACCACAGCACTTATTTATAAAATATCAGTAGAAATTTTGAACTGTGGCAAGTAAACTCCTTTGCAAATTTTAGCATTGGACATCAGATGAAAATTTCCCAATTCACTAGCCTTTTAAAAGATACCAGAATACCAGATACATTTATGCCACATGAATGCATAAACATGCTTGCATTACACGTGCACGTTGAAAATTCCAATAATTTGTTGGGAACTAAAATATTAAAATACTTCCACCTTATCTCAAGTTATGAACCCTGCTAAGCCATGCTGCTGCTTAAAGGTTTGTGCTAAGGTTTATATGAACCATAAATGAACTGCACTATTTCTTACACGAATGAATACTTTAAAAATAGGATGAGGGATAATTACAGAGACGCCCTTGAGGTTTGGGCTAATTAACAAAAAATCCAAGAGATATTTCAAAATTACAAAAAAAAAAAACTTAAGTTGATTATGCCTTAAATTTTAAGGATGTAACTATAATATTTTTATAAAGATCTGACAGGATTTTGCAATATTTTTTGCTTATAAAGGAAAAAGTATAAGACATAATCAAACATCGAGGGATTTTTTGTAATTTATAAAATGTCTGTTTTTTTTGTTTTGAATTTAAAAAGATAACTGCAATATTTCTGTAAAAAATCAGTTGGGAGGGGGGGAGGAGGTTGGCTTATGAATATATGAAATGTAAGATGAAATCAAACCTGACGAGATATTTTGTAATTTTCTAACACCTCTGGTTTTTTTAAATAAGCCCACAACAACAGTTTTTTCAGTAATTATCCCTAAAAAATAAACACAAATGTTTGATGTATTTCTCACTAAGTTCCACTTCGTGAATTCTAAGATAAATCGAGCAATGCTACCTTTAAATTTCACGTTATTAATTGAATCTTGACATAGAGATTGCAGATAAATTGAGATAGAGTTATAAGTGCACTAGAGGGGGAAAAAAAAAGCAACTGGTGAGGATAACAATTAACAACCACATACCATATTCATTTGCACTGGATCAAAGTACATAAAGCATATTTTGTTTTAAATATGCACTTAAAATTACACAGGTTGCAACTGGCAGCAAGTTTCAGTCTTTCAGACAAGAGTATATACCATGCAGAAAAAAATTAAATTTTCAATCTATAAGACGCGTTCTCTTGCCTTACAAGGTCTGATTTCAGTACGTTCAAGAAGCATGCTAAAGCATAAAGCTCAAAATTAAACTTACAAACAATAACCTTAAGCTTTAGTATTATTAAAATAAATTAATTAATAAATAAGATAGTATAAATATACAAGCATGACAGAATTTTAATCTCATACCTTTTTTAGTCAAGCTTCCCTGGCTATTTCTTCGATTATATGTAAAATGTACAAATTCGTATATTTGTATGCATAGCGAAGATAACACAAACTCAACCTCCCATCCCAGTAACTGAGTGAGATTGTTGCTTGTAAGAATGTGGTTTATCATGGTCACCGCATTCCAGAAGATTAACCTACAAGTATATAAGCGAAATATGTCAGATATTCTAGACAACATACTTTAGAAAAATGAAAATTACCAGAAAAGAGAAAAAGAGGAAGATCTAATTCACAAACTAAACCTTCACAATTTCTGAATTTGAGCTTGGACGTATATAAGCGGCCAAAATACTCATGTTAAAATCCTGTAATCAAGAGAAGAAATGAGCATCTGGGATAGAAGAGACTTATTATTAGCTTAAAGGCCACGATTGTATGTCAGTCCCGCCAAATCCTGTTAAGGTAAAGTCACACACATCATAAAATATGATAATTCTTCGAAATTGTGAACTATCCTCACCAAAGATAAAAGTAGAAAATTAACTTCAGTAATGTTATATGACTAACAGGCAAACACGTAAACTTCCCCTCTATTATGCTGTTTTCATCAAAATAACCCTTGTGTAACAACAGAAGCTTGGCATATAAAATCCAAATTTGAAACCTTTGCAACAACCTAACACAAAGTAAATAAAGGTACAATCTTCAATTATGTTAATAGCCAATCGAAACCATCAAGGATAAAACAATGTTATGATTCAGAGCATGGTAATTCTCTACCACAGACAACAAAGTTATATAATCCAAATAATTCAACTGAGAGTTAGAAGAGTACAATCTCTATTATATTGAGCAAGAGATAATTAGCTCGCAGGAAATTACCCTAAAAGGATCACCCCTCAAAGATTGAACAAACATTGATGCTCCTGCACCTTTACCCTGAAAAATAAAACCAAATAATTTCCATCAGATTATAGATGATATGATGATGACAATGATGCTAATATGATAATAAAACAGTGATGGCAATTACGATAGCAAACAACGTAACATTTGTGTGCAACCAAATCATGTTTGGCACCAGTATCAGCATTCAGGTACCATTAAGTACTCACTGATTAACCCAAACCATCTTCCTTTTATCATCACCGTCTCTGTTTCTCGATATGATAATATACATTATCTACATTCGACAGATCCATAGGCTATCCTTCACCGTTGTTGCAGGACATACATCATGACCTTTGCGTTATTGAAGCTATTATCTCACACTTTTTCATTTGAATTTCAATAAAAGGAAATGCTTTAACTACAATATTTCAACAAATGAATATGCAACAGGATAAGCCACATGGCATAGAAAATAAAGCATTCATTTATTCTTTCCCCCAGCCCGAAATAAGGAGACGAGAAACCATTTTCATTTGCACAGCATCGAAGAAAGGGAAATGAAACAGAAATGGCAACCAGAACAACTTCAAAGTTTTGTCATACATATTGTCATGAGACAGAAAGAATCATGTCTTAAATCTCTGTGTATGATAACTTCTCTCAAAATTCCCATTTTTCATGAGAAAAACGTGTAAACACAGCCTTAAGTGCAGCAACAACAGGTATGATCATGCTCAAGCTTAAGAACTGGTGAAAAAGAGAAGAAAAATCTACAGACCTCCAATGATACATCCCTGAGCCGCCTTCCTGTGTTAGCACAACAAATGCGGACCACATGTTCATCACAACTTCCACTTATTACATAATCTCTTCCACTCATGTAATAAGAGCGAGTATAGTTCTGCGAACTTCCAGTAGAAGCTATACCAAAATCCAGGTGAAGCCTTCCATCAACAGCCAATAGCTGTTTTACCTGGAAATTATATATTTCACTTTTAATCATAAGTTTGTGACAAAATTGCACATGTGGTGATCTATTGATGTTGTGTGTGTGTTGACTGCTAGTGGGATAATTTGGCATAATATACATGGTCATTTTTCCACTTTAAAATCAGCAATTTTTTCAATATGCATTACTTCAACTTATGTCTTATTGCTTCATTTTGTTTTTCCTTTTGTTATTTTTGTTCACACAACAAAGCCACATATAAAATCCTCAACTCACTCAAGCTCATTTTACGTAAAAGTTAATCTAAACAACCCTTTCTCAGCCACAGAAATATGATCAGATCCTTAATCTAAACAACCCTTTCTCAGCCACAAAAATATGATCAGATCCTTAACCCAACTGTTCCGTCAGACAGAATTAATCAATTTAATCCAGTAGCAATCAAGAAGAATATGCGCACACTCTTGTCTTTGTAGTATAGGCATGCTACCTCTAAAACCCAAGAATAAGAGCATCATAGCGAAAAAGAAACTGCAATACTCTGTTTCCTTTAGTAGAATGTGTGACAATTATGTAATTCTAACTCAGAAATTTGAAAGTTACCTCATTGTCAACAGCTGAAACAAGAAGATAATGATCATCTGGGGAAAAGCAGACCATCACATTTCCTCGGGAGCTTGAAGCAGTATAACAAGGTTGGTTTGGCTTTTGTCTTATATCCCACATCTTAACATCCTGATCAAAAGATGAAGTGGCAAAAAGAGATGGGTTGTGGTTTGAAAACTTGACTACATTAATATGCTCCCGATGCATATCATCAAAAACTTGTAAACGTCTTCCACTGCTAATATCATATAAAGCAACATTTCTTGAGTATCCACTTGCAACAAATAGTTCATCAGTGGAGTTGACATGCACAGATGTCAACTGGTCAAAATCATCAAAGCGACAGAACCACGATTGTGATACATTCCTCTACTTGTGGTAGGCATATGTTGTATGTCGTACAATCTAAGTGAACCATTATCAGAACCAGCAATGAGCTGAAACACAACCATTCATTAGGGTGAGAAGGGAACAAAATAGAATAATGGACATCTCAAGCAGGAATCAAGGATGACAGTAAGCAAGACAGTTTCTGAAATTGAAATAGCACGCTCACTGCAAATAGAATGTGTTTAGAAAATATAAGTAGAATAACATACCTTAAAAGGATACTTTTTAAGCCAGCATAATCCCAGGACACTATTCATAGCTCCAAGAGATGGAATGTAACTAACAATCTTATCGCTCTCATGGTTTATAACGACAACTTCGCCATCCAAGGTTCCTAAAACCATAAGGCTCGAGTCTGATGGATGGTACTCGAATTGTCTTGGACGAAGGTTTCTTCTTTCATCTCTCAATACACTGCCCGCAATAGAAAGAGGGTGTAAGGTAGGCCATGCAGAAGATCCCATTTTGGCAGCAGATAATGACCTGGAATAGAACTGCTGAGATTTTCTTGATGAAGAAGAAAGCTTTTTCTTTGAGGCACGAGTACAAGAGAGGTTCGCTCTGATCTCACGTTGCTGCAATATACTAACCACACTCTCTTTATTGTTCTTGTTGTATGGAAGGTACTCAAAATGACTAGTGAAGATATCACTGGCCCTTTGCTTGTCAACCTTTCCTATAGCCAAATTATCAAGAACTTTGAGTTTTGGCAATGAAGCTATCATGTAATCTCTGTAATGTTTCTCAAAGCATATTGGAGATGGATGACGAGAAATGTACTTCTTTCTGGCAATAGAAGTCTTGCCACTCAACTTGACCGGTCCAGCAGAGAAATTGTCTTCGTCTCGCATGTCCAATGTGCCAAAAGAGATCTGCTATGACACAATAAGTATTCATTATTATTTTTTTCAAATATCCCCGCCTTCCCAGTGAGGGTTATATTTAAGTATTACACACTCTAAGAAATGAACCATTCTTAATTGAGGTCTCACACTGGCCAAAACTATACCACATTCTAAATTACAATCTTATTTTATGCAAAAATAAGCTTTCTCAATTGGCCATTTTTGAAAGTGCATCAAATAGAGAGCAGAAATATTTGGCACTAAAATCACACATCCTCCTCCCCAAGAAATAAATATACAAATACAGGAAAATGAGAACCGAAGAGCGAAAAAAGAATATCTTCACACTGATTATGCAAAACATGAAACCTTCAATACCTCATTCTCCAAATCATCCAGCTCCCAAGCAAGAGTTATGTCAGGCAAGAGTTCCATCGAACTAATGTCCTGACGATGACTCGAAAAATCTACTTCGCTGTCATCTGAAGAATCCTCATTTGTGCTTCTGACATCCTGAACTATATCATAATCATTTATATCTTCATCATCAAGAATTAGCTGTAAATGTGGAAAACCTTCATCACCGGGAGAAGGTAATTCTAAGTGAAGGCCGAGGTCCGTATGACCTGAACCAATGCCTTCATTTCCAAATGATGCAGGAGAATACCCCATGTCACTAGAACACAAACAATTCTGAAATCGAAGTTCAACCAGCGAAGGGAGCTTGGCTAATGCTGCACTAGTTGTCCACAGATTTGTGATCCTTGTCTCACACAGTGAAAGGAACCTTAATTTTGGCATACATGAAAAACAATCCTCCTGGAAACTAGTAAGCGAAGCACTGAAATCCAAGTTAAGTGTATGCATGTGCCCAAACTTCCCAACCATATTGAGCTTTCGGAAATGGGACGATCTTAGGTTGAGGACTTGGCATGCCAAGCCTTGTTGAGAAAGATCCCTGAAGGAAAGATCTCTTGCTAAGTTCCAATAACATGAGCAATAAAAACCATGCAGGTACCACAAACAGAACAGTAATGGGAGTTGACTGGCGTGTTCTCTATGATCTGTGTCCATGTGTGTGTGAGTGAAAATCGCTCACTTAAGCATACACTATATGATACGAGAGAGGGAGGGGGCTGAAATTTTGAAAATGCAAGAAAAATAATATTAAACTGGAAAGTACAAACCATGTCAAAAGAGTGCCCTGCTTTAATAATGTCACAGCACAAACAAGTGTATGGAAGGCATAGACTAACTGGATGGAATTTGAGGACTTCCAAAGAGCCTCACAATTTCAGAAAAATCAAATTCCAAATGGAAAATAAGGTGAGAGCAGAAAATCAAAGGTTGTGTTCATCTTTGTTTTTAGTGTCATTGGAAATACGTTTCAAGAGAATATATGGATAATGCATGTATTAAAAGGCAAATGGATTGGGAAAACGTGATGTATGTTTGGTTTATTCAGTAACATATATCGGGAATGAAAATGGTATTGGTAAACAATACGCAACACAGCCAAAGTTATTCCATCTAACTGTTTGGGGACACTCATGGACGTCTTTTTTAGAATAGCAGAAAATCATATATCTACCCACTCTCGAGCATAACACTCGTGGAAACATGAATCAAAATAAAAGTAGGCTGGCCGTTTGAAGCAATCGCCCAAATAAATTTAAGCTGAAACCTCCAAAATGGTGCTCAAGCTAAAATTTTGCTAGTACAAGAAATTACAGCGCTTGAAGGACAATGAAATGAAATGAACTGGGAAGGAGTTAAAAGGCACAACTACATACAGCAAGAAATCCTTCCCAAATGAGATGTCACAGATATCAACGACTCGAAGCTTTTTGTTGACAGCATGCAGCAATGGTGAAACATATTCCGCACTCAGTACACATGAAGATCTATTTACCATGTCAACTGCGTCAATCTCGGAACCATCAATTTCCTTTAACAGATCAAGAAGTGGATAGAAATCAACATCTTTCAGGTCATCCATTGAAACTTTAAATGTAGTGATCTCATGACGGGCTTTCTTGGTCTTAGCCTGTATAAGAAAGATATGGTGAGGAAAAAATGTTAACAAAACACAAGGTCTAATGGAAAAGATCATTACAGTAATGTAAAACCTTGAATAATGCTGCCACAATTGCCTTATTTGGTAGAATTTCTTGCCTCTTGCAAGCATCAAAGTACCTGAAAACGGTGCCAAAGTGTAATCAGTCTAACTATAATACTTCCATTTGGGAGGTAAGTCATGACTCTCTATAAAGGCAACGAAGAGAAACAGGAAGAATCATTGCATGTCAGTTAAAATGAGACAGTTCCCCATCTTGCAGCAGACATAAACTGATAGTTCCATCATGCAGCAGACATAAAATTTCTAGGTTATACAAGCATGAACTTGCAGAAACAATGATATCTCAATTTAAGATCCAGAATTAATTATCTCATGCAGAGAAGTCACTTGCAAATAAAAATCCTACTTTTTTAAACTCAGCAAAGCCTTCAAGTTTTCAAGAAAACTGAAGCACATAAAAGAAAGCTCAGAAACCAGTTCTTTTTGTCAATCATTATTCAACTTGCTGAACATCTTTGTGCATTAATAAAGTTCCTCGGATGGTGGTTACTAGCCTAAAAAAGTGACATTGTAATCTAATTTTAGCTCTCTATGTGAATGTAATGCTGAGAAACCTAAAACCCTTTCTTATGTAACAATGGGACCAAATACCAATAGGAAAAAGTATGTCAAGTTTCCTACTTTCCTTTCCTCTATAAAGAAGTATAAAAAACAGAGATGGAAGACAGGGTCCAGGTAATGATCTCTTTGGAATAAGCATTTGACAATCGCAAACTAATCGTCTAAACAAAAATACCAGTATCTAAAATCATTCTTGTCTTCACATCATTTTGGTAAAATTCATATGATTGACGACATTCAAGCTATAGTTTCAACATGTGAAAATTAAAAGCTTTAATATCATTGGAATAATCTAAAATTAAGATGCATTTTTAATAACAATCTAATTAATTGCTCATGATATATCTCATGACTAAATTTAAATAATCACAATTAGTCAAATGCTGACATAAATACATAATATACATTCTTTGGCTGCATATTTTGTATCATTATAGTATCCATATGATTTGGATTTAAAATTATTCCAAACACAGTAAGAATTTCACGGTTACCAACTACTAAAATGAAATTTCCGTCTGAATTATAACGGTTAGTTGTACACTATGAACACTAAATGAAGGATAAACGAGTAGCAAAAATGAACTCACAAAATCAAAATAATTCATAACTTATCAATTAACCTGTAGCATCCAACACTCAACTCAATAAACGAAAATACAACTAAAACTTTTTGTAATCAAAGTAAAATCCAACGTCCCTTTTAGGGTAAATACTCACCTTTTCTCCAAGGTGCCAATGTCGATAGCCATGGCGATGATTTACGATTCTTCCAGCTACTCAGAGGTGAAATTCAGAGGTCGTTTGAGATTATTATAAATAAATAATACCAACTATTTTGTTCTTCGGGAATTTTCTTTTCTTTAGGAAAAAAAAAGACAAGGAATTTTAATAAGATAAGTGAAATAAATACACGTAATATACTTTATTGCTGGGTGGGCTATGTGGCAAAAAGTGCGAACAAGGGCCTCGAAATTAAATTTCTAAAAGGGAAACCCAATAATCATTTTCCCAAAAAAAAAAAAAAAAATTGGGATCAATTTTGTCTTGGATGTAAGTCTTATGGGTGATTAGGCGGGTTCGATTCTATATATATTGTATTCCTTCATTTACTATCCTGATTATACTAAAAAAGAAAACCACCAACTAGATGCTACAAGTCTATTTCAAAAAAAAAAAACAAAAATGCTAAAAAGCTACAACTAAAGCGGTAAGCATTTGGAGTCCTCTCAGGAGTGACAATTCGGGTCATCGGATCGAGTTCATATTTGTTTTAATGTTGATTTCGGGTTATCCTTAAAATACATTAAAAATTAATTAAAATATAAAATAATTATGTTATAGAGAAATTTGTAACATTGTGTCAGATTCGTGTCAATCGTATTTGAATTCGGGTTTCTTTCTCGTAATTTTGTGTCAAAAATTGTCACTCCTACTCTCGGAACGTAATGGACTGCCTAGTGACGCGAAGGCGAGAATTTTTGAGGGCTTCGGGACACCGGGCGTGATCGGGAATAAAGCGGAGACGGGAGGCGGTATTTTTACGGGTAAATTTTTCATGTAATATTTTTTAAAGCTAATTTTATGTTTTTTCTTAATAACATGAAATTTTGAATTTTGCATGAAGTTATTATATGTGGCTTATTTTCTATTTTATACGTAATTTTTGTTATATTTTGCATGTTTGCTATATTGTAAGTGGGTTAGTATTATTTTGCTAATTTAGGGTTGTATGTGTATTTTTGAAGATATGTCAAATTCGGATAAAATCGGAGTGATTGTTCATTACGGGGTTAAGACATAAAATCGATGGATTTTTCATTCACGATTATTATTAACGGATAATAAAATTTACTTGTAATATTAATATAATATTTTTTTAATTATAATGGATAATCGTTAATTCGATTATTTACTTGGATAATTGTTATTTTATTAGTTTTGTTTTTTAAAAAAGACGCTTTTTCATCATTAATACAAATAACGATGGAATAAAAAAAAAAAAAATATTTTTTCCAAATCGTTAATACAAATAATGACTGGAATAAAAATTCAAAAAAAAAAATTGAACTTTGGTCGTAGTTGCTATCAACGACTAAGCTTTAGTCGTTGATAGCATCAACGACTATGCTTATTTTTAAAAATTCCCATTTATACTACAATTGTGTAAAAATTACCCCCATATACAATATTCCATTAAAAAAGCCGATTTTTCCAAGTCTCAGAGGAAGGGCCCTTCTAGCCCCCCCTATATTTATCATGCACCCTCATTATCGTTATTTTGTTCTAGTACATCATACTAAGTGAAATAGCTACAACATTAATGCCGAATGTTTTATTCTATTTTATTATCTCATGGATATATATTGTATTTTCAATAGTTAATCGCAATTTTGAATGTTATGTATGTATATTTTCCAAGATCGACCAAGTTGAATTGCAAAGTCCATCTGTTGCTAAATTTGTTTTTGGTTAAACTGAAGTCCTTACCAAATACTAGTTGACAATAAATGACATATATATTTATGTTTTTTTATTATACTTCTAAGATCTATTACTTCAATACTATCTTTATATGTCTTACGGGTTTGTCCTAGAAAAATATTTTTACGAGAAGGAGAGTTTGATCCTCGCTAAAGCGAGTCGACTCGCGTGCTCAACCGATCGATGTGAGATGTATCCTTCCTCAACAATTTTTTCATTTACATCCATAAAATGTGTTATAAATCTTTCTCCAAAATATTTACTGACCATAAAATTAAATTTATCAAAATTTTGATAGAATGAGCATAATCAAACAATCAATCCCACTCGATTTGTCATTTGAATTTTGAATATATTGCAATTTGGTTTCAGGAAAAAAAAAAAAAAGTTTTACTGAATCAGTTACACACCTTTGATTTTGAAAGTGGGATTTAATTTGATCTAAACGAGATTTACTTTGGCAAATTAAATGGCAAAGGGACTTCCAAACTTAGTGTGTTTCGAAGGGTTTAGTACAAATTAATGTACGTGCAAACATAATTTACAATGACATGCTTATGCTTTTCACATATAATAACAAAATACAATGATTCTAATTTTCCATCAAGGATCCTTTGTCTGGAAGCAACATTAATTCGACTCTCTGTCTCTCCTTTTCTAGTCTAATTTAATTTACCTATTTATATAAAAAATAAACATATCGTAGTTGGCCCATGTGAAATTCTTAATGACTCAAGAATAATATTCTTAATTCACGCAATTTTACTAAATTGAGATAAATAAGTTGTGAAAAATACTATTTAGTGTAAATCAATAATCAATCATAAATCAAAGTCTTGCATCGAATCAATTATGAAAATATGAAATGACCTCTGAGAGCATAATAGAGCTCGTAAAACATCTTTTCAAATAATTTGTTGACCCACAAATGTACAATCACATCATCAACTTTAAGACCAAAAAAACTGATGGGAGCAAAATAGCAATTAGCAAACAAAATTTGGTTGAGATGTTTTTCGTTAGGAAGATGGATCTGCGGAACAAATTCCTAATATATATGTAACGACCCAGATTTTCATGCCTTAATAAGAATTCTATTAATCATGTTATTTGTTTATTTTATGGAATAATAATGGAGAATTAGAAATTTATTAATGATTTTACTACATAGTTAATTTGTTAAATTACGGATAATAAAAGAGTTTTTTTAATTGGATTGGTTAATTATACAATTTGGTTTTTATAATGAATAATTGGACTTTTAATTAGTATAGAGTATTAAATCAGGCCCACATTATTAGTAAGTTGATTATAGGCCCATGTATCCTAAACCTAGCCCAATTGAGAGTAAGTTAAAACACATATATAAGACACGTAAAACACACACATTGATAGGTGACTTCTCCAACACAATTGATTCGAAAAAAGATTTTACTACCCCTAAGTTGAACAAAGCAAGTAATCTCGTTAGTTCATGTAGATTTTGAATTCTCGTATGCAATATTAATGATTTTATACGTGGTTATGTCGAAGGGTGCGTTTCAATTCGTTGCCTTTGTTGCCAAATGTACGCAACACGGTTCAATTGAGGAATTTGACTATCTGATCTCAATTAATTTACATGTAATGGAAATCCCGTTGATTGCATACTGAAATTTGACAATCAATTACTATAGTTCAATTTAAGAGCAAATGTTTACAATTCAACTGTTCTGTGCAAATATGTGGTCAAACTCATTTTATGTAATTGGTTATGAAAGAATTGGAGGGTCCAATTCTAATGAAAATGCGTGTGTGTAGTCAAAAGTGATGCCAACACTTTGCAAAACACAATGAAAAGACTTAATTAAAAATACAATTTCACAAAGTATGAAATAAAGACAGAATCAAATACAAGACACAAGAGATTGAAAATTTTGTACAAGTATAAAATCCTTGTACGGTGTTCATTAGAACAAAAATTATCCAAAAGGTAATGTTGTTTACAAAATACAAAAATACAAAGTAAATAAGGAAACTAGAAGAACAACTAAAAGCGTCTCCAAAAGCAACAACACTCCTCCTTCACAAAGCGTGAGAAAACATTTAGTGCACTCCAACCACTCAAACTACACTCGAATCTATCTCACATAAACACTCAAAACTCGAGTTCTAAAAATGATGCCAACAATGTTGCCAACATTCTGGTATCACCGAGCCTCCGCAGAATTTTTCAGTGTGAAAAATTTGGAAGATGAACTCTCAAATCTCCTAAAATCACGTACCACGAAATTTCTTTGGTTTCCGATCCTTAAATAGCTATCTTCTTGAATAACTTCCCGCAAGAAAGTAGGAGAAAAACTTCCGCAAGTTTTAAGGAAAAAACCACCCACTACAATAAACTTCCAAGGAGTTAGTAGAGTTAGAAAAGCGAATATAAACTTCTAACTTAACTACCTGGAAAAACGAAATATTAATGTCAAAAGAGAATGAAAACGGAAGAAAAATTCGAAAGAAGAAAAAGATAATGTTTGAAAAAATTCAAACATTAACAATCTCCCCCTTTTTTTACAGATTTACGGACAAAACCTTTTCAAAAAAAAAAAAGTTAATATTCTCCCCGAATTCAAGAAACAAATCAACAACAGAGATAAACTCCCCGAATATAAGAAGTCAAATCACCCCGTGAATATAAGCCGAAAACAAGAAATACCAAAAACATCAAATACTCTTAAAACAAGTAAGTTCAATTGTTAATAAATGATGCCTCGGATGTTGGCATCATTCTCGAATCACCATTTCCACCTTTGCTTCAGATTGTTTTTGTGTCACCTTCTCCCCTTTTTGACCGAAATCAGCCCTTGTATAAAGAGAGAAAATAACCAATTACGAGCTCACTAAGAGCATTTGATACCCCATTATCTCCATTTAAAAGAAGTTAGAATCGGTTATCCAACATAGGAGAAAGGAGATAAAATATAACAACTCATTACTACTAAACATCGGGTTTTGCGATTTTTTCAATTTTTTTTTTTTTTAAAAAAATATAAAAAATAGTAATACAACAAAACGAAAAATATATATAAAACAAAACACAGCAAAGATATCATGAGGTGATATGTACAATGATGCCATCATTTGCAAGATCATTTTGTAACAAAGAAACTCAATTTAAATGACAGAAAAGAGATTTTTTTTTTTTTACTTGCATAATGAGATCCACGGGCATAAGAATAGTACTAAAAGACTTAAGAAAGTCACAAAAATATAGCTCAATCCATTTACACAATCAATGAGCCAAAATGTACAAATATGCCCAAAAAGCAAGTTAAAAAAAAAAACTGTTTCTTTGACTTCTTTTAAGAATTTGAGTTGCACAAAAATGCCTACAAAAGATGATGCATCGATCTGACAGAAAAAAACTCAAGAATACAAGCTAACAACAAAAACAAAATATATATATATATATATACAAATAGGATGTGTCACAGTGATGCAACACATGAAGCATCACACTTTTAAAGAACACACAAACCAAAAGATTTCCTTAGACAAGAAAACCTCTCAAAATCCAAAGATTTAGAGAAAATATCGCTAACAATGAGATATTTAGTGGCAATGTGTTGAGTACAACAACGATCATTATAATCAGCCCAAATCAATTTAGGATCGGTTTTTGAAGAATTCTCAAAGGCAAAATTGAAAGTATCCTCAACGATGTCATGTATCATTTCGCATCATCTTACCTAAAGCCTTATCTTTCTTGATTTAAAACAAAAAGGTTTGATATGCCCAGGTTTAAAACAAGAATGACACACATATTTTCGTCTCAAAACACTTCCGGACTTCTTGAAATCGTTTTTGAAAAATAATTTACCACTTTTCCCAAAGATTCCCTTGTTTCATAGAATGGCATGTCTTCTTACAAGAACTGTTTTATTTGCTTGAACATATCCTAATCCGGTTCTATCAAATCTAGTTTTCAAAAATATATCATCAATAAAAGCAGAGCTAGAATCAAACTTACTTACGGTCTTTTTAAGACTAATAAGTTGATTTTACGCAGATCAAGATCTTTGTCTTTCTTTGTTAAAAGAACTTCCAATCTCCCAACAGATTCTCTTAAAATGTCATTCTCTTTGACAAGATCTTCACATTTAAATTGCAAATCATTATGACATTTATCTTCTAGATCAACAAACTTTGACCCTGAATTGGACATAAAAATGATGCAAAATGATTAACAAAATCATATTTAATCAACAAACTGTCTTGTGATGCCTCGGTGTCGGCATCATTTGTTGCATCATTTCGAATCCATCAGATTTGAGCTTCTCTTCTTCAAGAATCGTTACAAGTCCCTTGCAGTTTTCTTCACCATCTTCAGATTCTTCATCACTAAAAGATACAGTAAAATCCATACCTCTTTCCCTAAAAGTGTTTGCACATTGTTTTGCATAATGACCAAATCCTTTGCAAGCACGACATTGAATCAAATCAAGGTTTTTGGTTTTAAAGAATTGTTCTCTTGATTTGGTTCAAGCTTTTAGGAAATTTGAAGAATTACCGAGAAAAATGTTTCTTAGACTTGAAATCTTTGCTATTCAAATAAGATTTTTTGAGTAAACTATTAAACCGTAAGGTCAATAATGCAATAGATTCTTCATTTAAATCACATTCATGAATGTTTTTCATAAAATGTTCCATTGCATTACTTTGAACATCACAAAAATCAAAACCAGTTTGGGTTTTAAAAGCAATACTTTTGTCTTCAACATGATGTTCTTTTTGTTGCCCCAAGTTTAACTCAAAAGTTTGTAAAATACCAATAAGTTCATCAAGTCTAAGAGTATCAGTATCCTTGGTTTCCTCAATAGTATAGATCTTAACATTGTATCTTTCGGAAGAGATCTCATTACCTTGCTTACCAATCTTTCATTGCTAATAGGCTCTCCAAGTGATTGTGCCTCATTAGCAATATCACGCATTTTTGCATTATACGAAGCAATGGTCTCTTCTTCTTTCTTCCATTCTCGATTCTCGAATGCTTGCTAGAGTCTTAGCTTTGTTCTTCTAACACTTTGTGTTCCCTCACAATGCAATTGCAATGCATCCCAAGCATCTTTTCTTTGAAACACAATTAGAAATTATTTTGAACAAAAACATATCAACAAAGAATAAATATGGCATTTAAAGTTTAGAATTAAAGCTTGCAACTGGATTTCATCATTTTGCCACTCAATCTCTGGTTTGTCTATTGTAACTCCTTTAGTGTCAACGATTCTTGGTGGTGTCCATCCCGTAAGAACAGATTTCCATGCTCTTTCATCAATGGACATGATATAAGCCCTCATTTTCACCTTCCAATAGGAATAGTCCGTTCCATCCAAAACAGAGGTCGAAAAATGGAACTACTCACGAACTTCCATCATAAAAAACACTGCAAAAAAAAAAAAAATAGGATCACACTAAGTATCGTCTAGTGAAGGCTCTTGATGCCAATTGAAAGAATTGGAGGGTCCAATTCTAATGAAAATGCATGCGTGCGATCAAAAGTGATGCCAACACTTTGCAAAACGCACAAAGACTTAATTAAAAATACAATTTCACAAAGTATGAAATAAAGACAGAATCAAATACAAGACACAAGAGATTGAAAATTTTGTACAAGTATAAAATACTTGTACGGTGTTCATTAGAACAAAAATTATCCAAAAGGTAATGTTGTTTACAAAATACAAAAATACAAAGTAAATAAGGAAACTAGAAGAACAACTCCCCTTGTGTCTCCAAAAGCAACAACACTCCTTCACAAAGCGTGAGAAAACATTTAGTGCACTCCAAACACTCAAACTACACTGAATCTATCTCACATAAACACTCAAAACTCGAGTTCTAAAAATGATGCCAACAATGTTGCCAACATTCCTGGTATCACTGAGCTTCTGCAGAATTTTCTGGTGTGAAAAAGCTGGAAGATGAACTCTCAAATCTCCTAAAATCGTACCACGAAATTTTTGGTTTTCGATCCTTAAATAGCTATCTTCTTGAATAACTTCCCGCAAGAAAGTAGGAGAAAAACTTACCGCAAGTTTTAAGGAATAAACCACCCACTACAATAAACTTCCAAGGAGTTAGTAGAGTTAGAAAACTGAATATAAACTTCTAACTTAACTACCTGGAAAAACCGAAATATTAAGCGTCAAAAGAGAATCGGAAGAAAAATTCGAAAGAAGAAAAAGATAATGTTTGAGAAAATTCAAACATTAACAAGGTTAGTTTCTATACTAATGCTTTGAAAAGTTTCTTTGGCATGAACTTTTAGTTTGATTTCTATGGTGCAATTCGTGTTTAATGTAATTGGCTAGTTAAACTTTTAATAGATGTCCAATGAATCATTGTTCTCTATTCAATGATGAAACTGTTCATTCGGGTTGCAAAGAATTCGTCCGCAAATTAATAATAAGGGTAGATATATATTTAGTTGTTTATTATATTGGTTGAGGGATTGTCCCTAATTAATTGAACGCAAGATTTTTCCCTAACGAATGAATGTAAGGTTTTCCCTAAATAGTTTTGAATCATTGAATATAGGATTTTCCTTTAAATAATTGAATATAGGGTTTTCCTTGACTAATTGAACATAGGGTTTCCCTTAATTAAATAAATGTAGGCATGGTATTCCTCATATGACTTTTTCCCAAATATATTTGAATCTAGACTCTAGAGTTCACTAATTAATTGAACGTAAGGTTTCCCTGATTAGTTGAGCATATGGTTTATCCCCGATCTATTAAATGTAGGATTTTCAATGATTAGTTGAACATATGGTCATCCCTAATTAACTAAATGTGCTTTTCCCTTAACTAATCGAATATAAGGTTTTTCCTAATTAGTTGAACATAGAGTTTATTCCTAATTAATTGAAAGCAGGATATTCAATAATTAGTGGGACATAGGTTTATCCCTAACTAATTGAATGTAGGGTTATTCCTAATTGATTGAACGTATGTTTTTCCCTAATCAGTTGAATGCGTGGTTTATCCTCAAATTGTCTCAGCTAACGTGATTTAATTATTATGATATACACTTACATTAATTCTCGTATTTCTTGATATATTGCATCATGTAGGTTCATGCATCATTGTTAATGTATGTTCATAGCATTTCACGAGCATCGCAATATTAAGTAGAGTCGAGTCATAAAGTATAATATTTTTCAAAAGAAAATGGGTGCACATTGTTCTATGATCTTTGGAGTGAGTGGGAAATGGGCGCGGGGGACCGGCGTTCCGACCATGTAATGTTAATGTTCAAGGAAAAGGGCCTTCGGGCAAAAGAATGGAAATGGGCCTTCGGGCAAAAGAATGGAAATGGGCCTTCGGGCAAAACGAATGGAAATGGGCCTTGGGCAAAATCACGGGTTCCAAATAACAAGGTCCATCACACCGATTAGAACAATGTGTTACCAAGTGAACTCACGTCCAAAGAATGATTCATGTAACGAAAGACAAAGTTTTATGTGAATGAAAGTTTTAAGCAATGAAATGCGGTTTTTAAGCAAGTAAAATCTAAAGTCCTTTTAAGTTATACAAGTTAAGATATTGCATTAGGCATGCATTCATGCATGAGGTTACTTGTTGAGCTCCTTTAGCTCATCCCACGAATGTTAAATTTTTCGGATGAGAATGCGAGAGGAAGGAGATGGCCGGGCGCATGACTCGGGGAACCCATGTCAATGGAATTTTTATTATGTTCAAAGTTTTGACTTTTTAGTTCATTAAACTTCGATTGTCATTGTGTTTTTTAGTACGAATGTTTTAGATTAGTAATTATTAGTATTTATTCCATTGCAAAGTTTCGAACGAAGTAAAAAGTTTTACTATTTCATAATTTAGATATTTTTAAAGTGTTTTCTCTTTATTTCTTATTTTCCGCATTAAAATTCAAGTAAACTAGAAAGTGCGCTACAATATACAAGACCATTACCGTAGAAAAAGGGGTTTGTATGATCGTATCAATGGTTCCAATTCGCTACAGAATAAAATATATATTTTATTGTGGATAAATAAAAGTTTGTGTGGAAGCATTTTTTAAATAAAAATTCATATAAACATTTATATGCACTATTTAGGAAAATACTTGTAAGTATTGGCCAGTTTGGTAAAAATGTAGTTTAATGCCCATTCAATAGAAGTACAACAAAAGAACAAGTCACAAATTTCGAGTTGGAAGTGGATTATTAAACACTCAGGGTTAATCAGTGGGGTTAGCCCAATAGCTACGGATATTAATGTTCAGTGATAAAGTGGGGGTTCGAGTCTCTGCAATGACAAGGCCGAATTTTTTAAGAAAAAAACAACACTCAGGGGTTGGTCTAGCGGTCTGAGGTTGCATTTGCAACTTAGAGGTCCTAGATTCAAATATTAACTATCACGGAGTATGAGGTTGGGTTTGACCATCCTCCTCCAGAGATTAGGACCATCCCTGGTATAGATTTTAAAAGTCATTTGCCGTCATTGGCTCGGACCGGTTAAATCGGAAAAAAAAAAGAGGATTTGGGCCAAATTATTTTGGCCCATTTAAATCCGAATCTTTTTGGCCCCGACCGTTTAAACCAAAATCCGTTAGGGCTAGCCCGAAGGTTAATCAGGCTAGCCCGCTATTTTTTTTTTTTTAAAAATAGATATAATTCTAAAATTTTATATATACTTTTATTACATATTATTAGTAAATTTATTTTTCAAATCCACATCTCCCTCATCTTTAAGTTTAACTTTATTAAACAAGCTCTATTTCTTGACAAACTTCTTTTTTATTTGTTTTATTTATTACTTAATTTAGTTTTTCGATTTTTGTTCTGAATAAGAAAATTTCACGTAGTTTTACTAGATTATTTAGGATATAAATTATATTTCTAAATGGTGCTAAATCTAATTTTATAAATTTGTTAATGCAATGTAGAAAAAGACTTTTTTTAAATAATGAATAAATTAACTTTAAATGTTAAATTTAAAGATTATATATGCTCAAGTTTAAAATTTCAGATTTAAATATCTAATGTTTGAAATTTTTAACTTATAGTCATATGAGTAATTACAGAAAATATGTTAACTCTGGGTAGATTTAATTATTATTATTTTATTTTTGAAATTTAGATCATTAAATATTTAATTTTATAAGTTTGTTAATACAATGTAATTAGAAACTTTGCATGAATTTTATTTATGACGAATAGTTTAACTTAAAATCTTAAACTTAAATGTTATATATATATTAGAGTTTAAAATTTAGATTTAAATATATAATTTTTAATTTTTTGACTTATAGCCCGATAGTGGCCCGTTTAGTCCGAAGCCCGCTAGGGCCAGGGTTAGGTTCCACTATTACCAACCCATTTAACACCGGCCCATTTAGACCGAAGCTCGCTAAGACTGGCCCTAAAGGGTTAGGGCCTCGCCCGCTTAATATCTTTAATCCAGGAATGAATGACGAATGTTCCATTGGCCAGAAGAAAGTGTGTTGTTTGGGGTTAACCTCCTCCCCCAAAGTAATATCTTGGACTTCATTTGTTCTGATAGATGTGAAGTTAAAAACTTTAAGTTTATAAAAACAAATCTACTAAACTTATTTGGATAATCTCATTATACATTACGTTTAATCGATAATAATACAACTAATATTTAAATATATATAAAATAATTTCTGAAAAATAAACAGGACGGAATCAATCACAAAATCCATGATCTATTCCCCGCCTGAAACGATATAAGACATCAAATTTAACCCATTTATTGCCATTGCCTAAATACTATCCAAGTGCGTAACATAAAAAATTTGATGTAGAATGTAGATAGCAATGGGGATGTTTCAGTGTGTTTTTTCCTCTAAGAACCACAATTTTATAGAATAATAGAAGCAGATAAATACTGCTACTATTTATGCGCACATGTAAGCCAGAATCGATGTTTATCTAAAATTGAAAATCGTGACCAAAAGTCTTCTTATTTCCTCCTTTCGCTGTTGATAATATTCCTAACTTTTTGTCTCAGAGAAATTACTATTTTATTTTTTCCCTACATATTGGCAACTTGTTTGATTCATATTTCTATGAAACGAGCATCGGAGATAAGATTTAATTTTTATTCTGCATTGACCCCATAGCTTTATTTAATTGCAAATGATTTTTTTTTTGGCATAAAAATAGCATTTTTTAACCAAAAATAATAATTTTATTAATTAATTCAAACCTATGTTAAAAATCATAACCGATGAACTATGAAAAGATTCATAACATCCAGGTTTATAACAAAAATTGGCTTAAAGCCCACAATTTTGAAAATTTTATAGTGTCTAGAATACCGATTGTAGATCTGCAACATGTTGAAGATCATAATCTGATTTGTTATCTTTGCCGAATCGAAAACTTTGTCTGAAACCGCACAAGAAGCATCGCACCAAAATGGTGAGAAACTAAAAGCTGCACCAGATCAAAGACGGATCCACGTTACCTTGTATGGGGGCACGTGCCCCCATAGGTTCTCTTTTTTTTTTTCACTATTTTTTTTGGAAACAACTGTACATCAATCAAATTATGAAAGGAAAATGCCCACTAATCATTTTTATGTAGTTTCTTTTATTATTTATTATCTATTTCTAAAAGTTGTATTTTAATTAGGTTTTATTTTGGAAAAAAATAAAAATAAAGTGTGGCCCCCATTATTTGTTTTCGATGTAATTTATAATTGTATTTATTTTGTACCCATTTTCGTAAAATTTCCGGATCCGTTCGCACCAGGATAATACTACAAAAAAAAACAAAAACAAAAATACAATTCATGTGGGAAAACGTTCCGAAAACCACTTAGTTAGAAGCGATTTTAATGTTTTCCCAAGAAGCTAATATAACCAGAACGTAGACACTTCAAAAGAATCCAATTAAACAAATACTTTATCATTTTATCAAGTTATCGACACGATTAACATTGTATAGTAGACACTTTTCTTTTTTTTTATTTTTCTTTTTAAATTGTAATAAAAGGTTGCCCAATGGAGAATAGATGGTTGATTGGAAGTGTGGACAAACAACAAAACTACAAACGGCGGAACATTTTACATGTTTAATGCTCATATGATGTCCAGCCCACAATCATCTTAATCTTCCAACTAAAATCCAAGGAGAAGATGAGCTTTACTATCCAAACTCATTTGTTCTCTTTTACCAAACTCAAGAATTTCACTAATTGTATTAAATAACTCTTGTTAGGCCAAATTTTAAGTGCAATATAGATATATAGTTATGGTGTAACATTTCAGATTAGATGTTCTATTCTAAAATGGATTTTATCTCTTATTTTATCGATAAATGATTGACGTCATCGCGTGTAAAATATACCATGTAATTTTCAAACATAACATATAGGCTTATATAAGTGATGTCGTAAATCGTCAAGTTTTGATCTAATAGTCCGCAAACTACGTCAACCAAATAAACCGCACGGCTCGTATGCGACAAACTATACCAAATTGGTTCAAAAGTGAGCTCAATCCCCATATTCTAGCTCACATGGAATGTGTACTTTTCATGACCATGACCGATGACCCCTTTTGAAACACAATATATACTATCAAAGAATATGACGATGGAGCTTTTTTTTTTGTTTATTCAATAAAATCAATGTAGTTGCACTACAAAATTTGTCATTTTCATTGCGTCCTGAGAAAGATGCGCTGGAAATTGAGTTTTATAAGCCTTGTTGGAATTGGGAATTAGCTGGATGCAATCTAATTTAAATTACTGATACGTAATTAAGTTAATCAAGATTGTTTAAGCCCATAAAACGGGAGCTTTTGGCCGTACAGGTTTTTAAGTTTTTTTTTTTTTTATGAAAATGTGAAAATTTCATTAATAAAGTGAATAACTACAAATTAAAAGGGCATACCCCGGTTTTAACTCGAATGTCAAATAGAGTGCACTCCATTAACACTCAACAAGATAACAAAAGAAGCCTAACAACCTCACCCTGAGGAGGTTAACTAAAAACAAAACCAGTGATCTCCAACCAAATATTCAAGACAACAAAAAGGAGTGGGCGGTCACGACCCAACGCTCCTAATTTGTGCTCAACTACCATCGTTGGTGGTGAACAAATCTTAGTACCATCATCTATATTATATAATATAGAGAAAGGGGGTGTTTGACCCAATTAAACTTTTTTATTTTATAAACGAGATTTCATGTTTCCACGTGACTAGTGATATCCTCAACTACCGCGAGAATGTAATATCCTCAACTACCGCGAGAATGTAATATTCCCAAGTGATTGATCCATGCCGCTTGAAGCCCTTAATATTAATTAATTATTCCATCATTGTGTCCCGGGGCTCGAACACTTAACATCTCTAAAGAGAGGCCAATAGTTACCTCACGTTGACCAATTGGTCAGGAGGATCATGGATACCCAATTAAACTTATTTGATTGGAAAGGTGTTTGTCTAAGTTGAATTTCCAAGATTTTATAAGTTTTTATATGTTGTAAGATATTGGATTTTATTTTAAAATAAGTTGTTGAACTATATGTATTAAATAAGACGAAAATTTTGATATGTTTGTAATAAGAAATTTATAATTTGAAATATAAAAAATATTAAAGTAATATACAATTTTAAAAATAAATTGGGAGGTTATGCGGTATGACCCAATTTGATTTGGATCAGGTAATTACCTTCGGGTCACGGACTTTTGGGTAATCGGGTTCGAGATCTTAAGGACCTGAAATAGATAAACACATGTCAGGCTAGCTGGGGGTGGTCCCGGCTAAGACCCTCTGATGCCTAAGTCAGGTCGAGTTCTGTGAGGTACGGATATATAAATACAGGAAATGTAAAATAGTAGGTAAAATGACAGTGTGAATGGTTACCATTGAATTACTGTAGCATGATATTTATAGAATTTTCTGGCACATGTGAGACTTGTGGTTGCGCCAAGTGTCATCATCTGGATGGTGGAGTTGTAATAGGTTGTCAGAGAGATCAATGGCTAACGTTCCGGGTCAGACCCATTCAATCAGTTGGGTAGGGTAATAGGCCCCAAGCCCAAAAAAGGACCTCACTGTGTATTATATACCTTCAAGACCTCATTGCCTTATCACAATTATTCAAGGCAAAAAAAAACATAATAATAATAATAGTAATAATAATATCAATTTGAAAAGACTTAATAGGTTATATTTTATTGGGCTTAATGAGCCCAATTGATTTAACACCACTTGAAGCAAGGAAATAATCTCCCCTAAAAAAGCTATAAATATCCCATCCCTTTTCAGCATTGGTTAGTATGAATAAATGAAATTAGGTTAGAATGAACTCAATGAATGAAATAATCACATAAATGTTATGTTCATGACAATTCATATATTTGGTATGTAGAAGGAATGTGAAATGAATGGAATTGCCATTTTTTTACGTGATATTAATATCATTATCAATAATCATAAATAATAGTAATGGAACAATATAATTTTGAAAACCAAATTACCATTTTGCATAATTATATTTCTATAATGTTTTTTATGAAACATCAATAATCAAGTCCTATATTCTAATTTAAGATTTTGATAGAATCCGAATACTATTTATTGTAGTATTGCATATAACTTTTATCTATTATGTATGTGTTAATTGTTATATATAACTAGAAAAATATTTGTGTGTTACACGAGATTTGTGCTGATTTAATTAATTTTGAGCTTTTATTAAAAAAAAATATATTTTTGGCTTGTCAAAATATCGCAATTTTTAACTATTAATTACATTTTTATAGCCGTTTTTACATTAATTTTTCACAAATTACATATATATTGCACTATTGATATTTAATTTTTGGCGTTTAAAAATTACTTAGTTAATTGTGCTAATTTTATTACTGAAAATATCCAATAAATATATCTTCCATTTTTTAGAGTAGTTTATTTTTTTAGATTATATAGATATGTTGTTTAAATTGTATAAATAGAAGCTTTGATTTTTTTTAATTATTTAGCTTTTAGATTATAATAAACTGTATAGACAGAATCTCTGATTTACAGAATTTGGGATTTATGGATAGAATCCTTGATTTTTGGATTATTTGTTATCTTTTAGATTGTATATGAAAAATAAAAATATAATATAGGATTACTATGTGGATAAATATAAAGCCGCCATGTGAAATTTGGAGAAGGAAGAGTTGAGACATGTCTGAGAATAATGAGGTGATGACATATGTCATATACGATGTTTTTTCATTTAATATATATGATTAATTCATCAATTACATATGTACACAAATATAAATATGATACTCGATCTTATAATAATATAAATTAATAAATAAGTTATTCTAATATACATATAATAATTAAGTATGTTTGGAGATTTTAATTCATAAATATTTAATACGATAATTAATTACATTATTTTTTGAAATACTGATGAGTTGAGTTTTAAATTTTATCTAATATTTTAGTTATTTCATGAGTTTAACTTCGTCAAATATAAGTTATAGATTTATTCTTAACTAACTGGGAATAACTAAACTCATGGTTGATGGAATGAATAACCCTGGACTTTTAGGAGTAGGGATGCACATGGGAATTGGTCGGTCGTAAATTGACCACCTCCAATAAATCCACGCTCCAATGCACTCCTGATCTACGTCCTACAAAACCTTTGTTAGAAAGGGGTCGGAAGGATTTTCCGCTGCACTCTCTCCGACGCTCAAGTCATAATCACTCTAGAGAAAAGTATGGAAAATAGAACAAAGTATGAAAAGTGTGAATGATAAGTCTAACCGAGGGTTTATTTTACTATATAAGGGTTTATTTTACTATACGTGCATTTAAGGGTTTATTTTACTATATAATTGATGCATTTGCACGCATATTTAGTGTATTTTACTTGGTTTTCTTAGAAGGGCATGATCTGCGTATTCTTGTAATTTTTAACAGGAACATAGCTTAAATGGAAAGATATCGGTTGAAAGGCCCAGACAAGATCGACGAGTGCGAAAAGAAGATCGAAAAGAAAAAGAAAATGGACAAAAGCAAGTCACACAGTTAGCCCATGGTGTCACACGGTTGTGTGGGCTCTGAGTGTGAAGATTACACGACCATGTGAAGTGTTCGAGTGAAAACAGAGACAGAGGCGTGTTACACGGTCGGATTGTGTGGGTCCACACGACCGTGTGGGGTAATGAAGTGTGATATGACATGGCCCATGCGATCCATGCTGCGTTTGATTTTGATTCCGTTTCCACGTCGAACTCTACAAGTAATCTCTCCATCACCTATATAAAGAGACAAAGGCTCGCATGGAAAAACAACTTAAGATATCAAGAAATACAATACAATACACATGATTACACAAATCAAAGGTCTTCGAGAGAGGAGGGCTAGGTTACGAAAAGCACCACATGGCCTTTCATATCTACTAAGCACAAGAGTTTCAAAGGCTTGGAAGGAGGATCCATCTTGGCAAGAAGGGGTTTTCTTTCTTAATTTAGATCTCTTGTATGTAGTGGCGGATCCACTTGGTCACTTGGGGTACAATCTGTAACCCCAAATTGAAAAAAAAAATTGTTTAAGACATAATATTAATAATATATTTGTACCCCTTAAAATCTTATTTTAACAATTACAATTCAAAAGGGTAAAAATATCTTACTTACTTTTGACAAAGTCTCCACATTTTTCCCCCACAAACACTTTGTTCCTAAAAACCAATTGGAGGACCACACCCATCCAAGCAACTTGCTGCAAACAATACCATTACCAGATATATTCTTTCCCCAAATCCAAAAAAGATATCATCAACTGTTGTGCTAAAGAAACAACTAAGCGCATTATAGAAGAACTTGGTGGTGATTACTTTGGTATTTTGGCCGATGAGTCAAGTGATGTATCCCAAAAGGAACAACTAGCTCTTTGTTTGCGTTATGTTGATGGTAAACTAGGAATAGTAAATGAGAGATTTATTGGACTTGTACATGTTAGATAAATGTTTTTATCAAGATTTTGATGATTTTGTTTAAATAAAATTTTATACCAAAACAATGTTTATAAATGTTGTCCAAATACTCCTAAATGATTTAAAATACTTTTACCAGTTTTTGGAGTATTTCTTAGAGTTTATTATTCGATAAAAATTGGACAACACTGTTAATGGTTTTGTGTTAATTGATGTTTTTCACCAAAACAATATTTATAAAAGTTGTCCAAATACTTCCAATTGATTTAAAATGTTTTTACTAATTTTTGGAGTATTTTTTGAAGTTTATTTTTGACAAAAATCGGACAACATTTCAAGTTGGAGGTCGACCGGTCGAGCAAAAGGTCGACCGGGTACATGGAGAATGAAAAACTTGAAACGAACGTCCTGGAGTTGAAAAATGAGGGAGGGGACCGTTCCATGGCAGGGGCGGTCGTACCCCCCTGACCTGGCCGACCCCCCTCCGAACGATACCGGATTGCACTAAATTCTTTCAACGTTCAAAATTTTCTATAGGGCAACCGGTCGCCCTGTGCAATTTTTGACATAAAAAATTGTGCCGTTTGAAATCCTTATCAGCAAGATTTGCTTTTGATTTTTGTACAATATTTCTACATCTTGTGATCCTCTTTTGTAGACAAAAAGTGAAGAAGGATGAGTCTATGTCTATGAAGACTCTTCTATAAATAGAGGATGATTTGAAGACACACAAAACACACACAAGCATACAATACAACAAGAAATGCAAAATTCTCAAAGCTTTCATTTTTACATTCTTGTTGTAATATTCTAAGTTCTTGCACTTGCACAATCTTGAGGTCTAGGCTTTTGTTCTTGATTACACTTTAACTCAAAGTTTGTATACTTCATTTATTGAGTTGTAATCTTGAATTTTTCTATCATCCAAAACAAGATATCCTTGTTAGTGTTCTTGTGGTAAGAACACACTTGGGTGATCTTAGGTGTTGAAGAGTGTGGTACTCTTCATAGGTGTTGAAGGAAGATTGTGGTAATCTCCTTGAAGGTGTTGTAAGAAGATTGTGGTAATCTTCAAAGGTGGTGTTGTATTAATTGTGGTAATTAGTTTTTCTTTTTGAAATCCACTTCGGATATACCGGGGTGGTAGTAGATTAGGCCCTAGGTGGGTTGAACTACTATAAATCATCGAGTGTTGTTTAATTTCGCATTTACATTCTTGTCAATTACTTGTTCATTCGAAAAAGAGGGCGATTTGCGAAAAATCGGCATAATCTATTCACCCCTCTAGATTACCGTAGTCACTTGGACTAACAAGTGGTATCAAAGCCAAACTCTTTGGCTAGCTGCCCGAGTAAAGAGAAAAGATCCATGGCTACGAACGAAAGCTACCTCACCACCAGCACCTCCACCAACAAGCCACCACTATTCGACGCCAACAACTACGCATTTTGGAAAGACCGTATGGAGTGCTTTCTACAAGTGTGGTACGGGTTTGACATTTGGAATGTAGTCATTGAAGGAGTTGATCAACCAACCAACAAATTGGAGGACGGTACCACGACTCCTAAACCTTTCAAGGAGTTCGATGAAAATGACAAGAAGGCCTTCTCTCTAAACGGTAAGGCTTTAAATATTTTGCATTCCTCTCGACCGCCACGGAGTATAATCGTATAAGAGGCATAAGGTCGGCACATGAAGTTTGGGAAAAATTAGAAACCATCTATGAGGGCACAAAGAAAGTGAAGCAAGCAAGAAAAACAATGCTTGTGAAAGATTTTGAAAATTTTAATATGCATGATGGTGAAAACATATCAAAAATGGTGGAAAGGCTTGACAACATTGTCAATCCTCTTGTGGCTCTTGGAAAAGTCATCTCCGAAGAAGACAAGGTGACCAAGGTATTGAACGCTCTTCCACTCATAGTCCGAAAAGGTGACGGCTATCACGGAAGCACAAAATCTCGAGACACTCAAATTCGATGAGCTCATCGGGAACCTTCTCATCTATGAAGTCTATCTCAAGGAGAGGAAAAATTCCAAACCATCCATCAATCAATCGGGTATGCAAAATATTCCTAAAGGTATTGCATCTTCTTCTAATAATGCATACTATGATATTGATAAGGATGATGAGGAGACGACCTCACTTGTTAGTAAATTTGCAAAATTTGTGAATAAAAATAAGGCGAGAAAACCAAGAGACAACTCGTGTTTTAAATGCGGAAAATCTGGGCACTTCATAGCCGATTGTCCAAAAATCGAGGAGGAAGAACAAAAGAAAAAGAAGCATTTTTCCAAAAAGAAGGCTCTAAATGCGAAAGTCAAAACTTGGGATGAGCTACTTGAAACAACCGACGAAGAAGGATAATCCGAACATGGTCTTATGGCCATAGACGACGAAAACAACGAGGTACGCTCTAATGCTTCATCTTCTTCCTTAGTTGATGATTTACAATGTGATTTTAATGAATTACAAAATGAGTTTCAAAATTTGATTGTTAAATACAAGACTTTAAAAAAGGAGCATAAATAGCTTAAATTAGAAAAGGACAAATTGTTTAGTTCTTATGAATCTCTTGATAAAGCTCATGCTATTACTCTTACTAAAGTTCGTACTCTTGAAACCGAAAAATAAACGCTCACAAATGATCTTGAATGTTTGAAAAAGGATGTGCATCGTTTTAACTTAAGTACAGATAAAGTTACAAAAATTTTAGATGTACAAAGAGGTGAGCATTCTAAATTAGGACTTGGCTATAAACCTTTTCAACCTCTTTCAAAGAAAAAAGACCAAGGTCCGACTTTTGTACGTGCTAGTAGTGCCCATAATCTTATTTGTTTTTATTATGGTAAAGTTGGTCACTATGTTAGCCATTGTAAATTGAAGAATAATTTTAGCTTTGTTTGGAGACCCAAAGGTCTCAAGGCTAACCCCCATGGACCCCAAAACTATAGGGTACCTAAAAATAATTCTTTTGTAGGTCATAGGGGCTATAACAACTATGGAGGATTCAAAATGGCTCATGGACATCGGATGTTCACGCCATATGACCGGAAAGAGAGAACTTTTTACCAACATCAAGCTCCAAGAAGAGGGTATGGTCATGTTCGGCAATGGCAAAGGAAGAATTCTTGGAAATGGAGAAATTGGTAACTCTTCTTTCTCTCTTAGTAATGTTCTTTTAGTAGAAGGGCTTAAGTTTAATTTGATAAGTGTTAGCCAACTTTGTGATTCAAATTATAATGTTATTTTTTATAAAGAAAAATGCGTTATTTCTAAAAATGATAAATTTATTTGTGAAGCAATTAGAAGACAATCTTTACAAAATTTGTACAAGTGATTTGGTTAGTCAAAATGTTTCTTGTCTTGTCGCCAATAATGATTTAACTAGTGTATGGCATAGGCGACTTGGACATGTTGGATATAAAAATTTGCAAATTATTTACAAAAACCAACATGTAAAAGGACTACCCAAATTGAATTTTGAAAATCTTGGCTTATATGACACTTGTCAAAAGAACAAATTAGTTAAGAGTAGTTTTAAGCCCAAAATGAAATTTCCACAACCAAGCCTCTACAACTTCTTCATTTAGATTTGTATGGGGATATTGGTACGGGCAAGTCTAAGTTGAAAACATTACACTTTTGTTATAGTTGATGATTTTTCTAGATATACTTGGGCTCTATTTCTTACAAATAAAAGTGATGCCGTTAATGAGTCCATTAAGTTGTGTAGACTTATTGAGAATGAAAAGGAAGATACTATTAAGTCTATTCAAAGTGATCGAGGTGGAGAATTTGATGGAGAATTTAGAGTCTTTTGTGAAACCAAGGGATATAGTCACAATTTTTCGGCTCCAAGGACACCTCAACAAAATGGAGTAGCCGAAAGGAAGGAGCTAGGACACTTCAAAAAATGAGTCGGTCCATGCTCAATGAATTTTCACTTCCAAAATATTTTTGGGTCAAGCCGTAAGTACCGCTTGCTATATCATTAATCGAATTTATATTCATCCTAAAATGAATAAAACTCCATATGAGCTTTGGAAAGGAAGAACTCCAAATATTAGCTATTTCAAAATATTTGGATGTAAATATTTTATTTTGAATACTAAGGATCAATTGGACAAACTTGATCCTAAGGCCGATGAAGGAATATTTATGGGGTATTCAACCAAGAGCAAAGCATATCGGGTTTACAATAAAACTAGTGGGGTTGTTGAAGAATCCATCCATGTCAAATTCAATGAAGCTTCGGGTGTTGAAAGGATACCCAATGATGAAAGTGATGAAGAGGATATTGTTGAACCCATTGTTCAAGATGATGCTCAAAATGATCAACCTTCAAGCTCAAATGTCCCTCAAGAAGACAAAGGTGATACTTCGGATCTTCCCGTAGCTTTGAAATTTAAGGAAGATCACACAAAAGATCTTATTATTGGTGATCCCCTTGATAAAGTAATGACTCGAGGAATATTTGCCGAGAAAGCTCTTATATGTCAAAAAGAGCCTAAAAATGCTAAGGAAGCTATTGAAGATGAGGATTGGTTTTTAGAAATGCAAGAGGAGTTGAATCAGTTTGAAAGGAATGATGTATGGGAACTAGTACCTTGTCCTCCATCTCAAACAATTATTGGCACAAAATGGGTATATCGAACAAGCTCGATGACCAAGGCAATATTGTTCAAACAAAGCAAAGTTAGTAGCTCAAGGTTATTGTCAAGAAGAAGGTATTGATTATGACGAAACATTTGCACCCATAAAGACGTTTAGAAGCTATTCATATTTTACTTGCCTATTCTTGCTTTAAAAATTTCAAGCGTTACCAAATGGATGTAAAATCCGCATTTTTAAATGGTCTTATTCAAGAAGAAGTCTTTGTAAAACAACCTCCGGGTTTGAAAATTTTTCTAGGCCTAATGATGTTTATAAACTTAAAAGGCCTTGTATGGTTTGAAACAAGCACCCGTGCATGGTATGATAGACTTAGCTCTTTTCTTTTTGCAAAATGGTTTTACAAGAGGTAAAGTTGATACTACTCTCTTTGTTTTTGAAAAGGGCAAAATTGCTTATTAGTGCAAATTTATGTTGATGATATTATTTTTGGTGTTACTAATAAATCCTTGTGCAAGAAATTTTCTAAGTTAATGCAAGGTGAATTTGAAATGAGCATGATGGGGGAGCTCAACTTCTTCCTTAGACTTCAAATTAAGCAATGCCAAGAAGGAATTTATATTTCACAATCAAAATATACAAATGAGATTTTGAAGAAGTTTGACATTGAATAAGGAAGAATCGTCTCTACCCTAATGGCAACAAACGCCAAGATTGACAAAGATGAAAAAGGCAAGCCGGTTGATGAATCCAAATATCGAGGTATGATTGGTAGTTTACTTTATTTAACCGCAAGTAGACCAGATATTCTTCATATCGTATGCCTATGTGCTCGTTTTCAAAGCAATCCCAAATAATCTCATATGAGTCCGTTAAAAGGATTTTTCGATATTTGAAAGATCGGTTTATTTTATCCAAAGAATGAAAATTTTTCTCTTAAATGTTATAGTGATTCGGATTATGCGGGGAAATATTGATGATCGTAAAAGTACTTCCGGATATGTCAATTTCTAGGTGATTGCCTAGTTTCTTGGTTTTCAATGAAATAAAATTGTGTTTCACTTTCAATGGCGAAGCCGAATATATTTCCCGGCTTTTGTTGTACTCATTGCTTTGGATGAAACAAACTTTAGCGGATTATAAATGTTCTTTTGAAAGTGTTCCTATATTTTGTGATAACATATCCACTATAAATATTGCTCAAAACCGGTTCATCATAACCGTACTAAACATATTGAGATTCGACATCATTTTCTAAGGGATTGTGTTTCTAAACGTAAAATTGAGATATTTTCCGTACCATCTCAATATCAATTAGCGGACATTTTTACAAAACCGCTATCTTCCGAGACTTTTTGCGTCAATACGGGCACGGTTAGGAATAATGCATATTGAATGAGGTTTACGTTTGCATTTTGCACGTTTTTAAAACTTAGGGCGAAAAATCGGATTTTTGGTTGAAAATTCGGATTTTGGAAAACGAGAATGAGACAAGTGGGTTGCCTGGGGTGAGGGCAACCAGTCGGACTCACCTCAACCGGTCGCCCGACCGTCGGCCCGGCCGCCCACGCTGCCAATTTTTGGTTAAATACGTTTGTCTTGACTTAGCCATTTTGGCTCAAATTATCCATTTTTCGTCCCCTTCGCCAAATGTACACAAATTCCACTTCAAATTTATTTTCTTGCATACATTTCATATCTTGGATGTAATTAGGCTCGATTATCATCATCATTGCTCGTCTTTCTGATTGGATGGTAAGAATTTTACTTCCTTTGCTCAATTGGGTTGAACCTCGAGTTTTTGGCTTATTTGTAATTTTATTGATGGAAGTTTCATATGATTGGGATGAGCTTATTAATTATGATGTATTGAATCGTGTTTGAACTGATTTGGTGACGAAATTTTTGGCTTGATTCATTTACAAGGGCCTTATACAACTTCTTTTATTTTTCACGCCTGTTCACTTGGTTTTATACCAATGATTTGGGCTTCCTAGACTTGAGTTTTGTGTTGTTTTTGATTATTTTGAGTCATTTGAGTAGCCAATCCATGTTGAGAGCCAATTATATTGAGTTTATAGTCATAGTAATGAATCGTATATCAAAAGAAGTACAAACGAGCAAACAACGAGAGATTGATTTGAAGAAACGTCCAAACGCGTCTGAAATTTCCATCACTGGCAGCGTTTAGTATTGTGACCATAACTCTCTCTACAAAATTGATATTGAGGTGATTCAAGTGGCTATAGAAAGCTAAGAGATAGGGCTACAACTTTGATGAAGGACTCAAAACCGAATTCGGACGTTTGGATGGCGCTGCAGCGCCAAAACGAGGCGCTGCAGCGCGGAGGCGAAAATCTGGGCAGCGGCCAATTGATGGCGATAGCGCTTAAGACCCGGCGCTGCAGCGCCTGGGTGTGTTATGTGCGCTGCAGCGCCATTTTTGAGCGCTGCAGCGCCCGTGGGCGGATAAAGCAATAAAAGTCCGATTTTCAGATCTAAAAACAGGGGTACTATAAATAGATACATGGGAGGCTTGAACTAAGGGAGGAAAAAGGTCCGGAAAAGACCCAAGAACACAAGAAATAGCTCAACTTCATCAAGGAAGAATCAAGGGAAGAATCGGGTCGAATTGGAGCTCGAGGATTGAAGATTAATCGAGAGATTATCTACTTCCCTAAGTTTTCTCATTCTTTGTGCTTTAATCTTTCATTTTAGCTTGTCATGAATATGAACAATTTGTCTACATGAGTTGTTTATTTGTAATGAATAGCTAAACTTCTTGTGATTTTCGGGTTTTGGAAGTAGATTAATTGAACTTTTGTTGAATGTTTTAATCTTAATTGAAGTTATTGTCTTGAAGCCTATTTGAGTACTTTGTTCTTATTCTTGTTTTATCATTTGGCCAATGATTTAGCATGTTTGATATATTGATTCATAATTCGAGAGATGAGTTTCAATATTAGATCTTGAGTACTTGACATGAATATTTGTATAATCGAGAGGTTTGTGAATATTTGTGAGGATATATGATCTTTTGTGCATTTGGGAGTTGTGTATCTTATGTTGAGTAGAGATGCTAGCATAGATATTTCAATCTACACTTTATATACATCTCGAGAGGAGGATAAAATACCGTAGTGATCGTCTTATAGGTGTATTGATGATAACTTTGGATTTGATTAAATTGGACAACAAGAGGAATATTAATTGAAACCATAACCCGGGAATCCATTTCATTCCCTTGATAATTCCATTATTATTTGCATCTTGTGTTTTTGTGGTTAATCTTGTCTTTACTTCTACTACAATTATCAAATTTCGATCGTCTAAATAAAAATAAGACTATCTTAGTTTAATACTTAGCACATAAATTTATTAGTCTCCGTGGATACGACCTTGCTTACACTATTCTATAAACTACACCGTACACTTGCGTGAAGCTAAAAATAAGGCGAACAACGCCCACAAAGTGTTCGATGAATTGTCGCAAAGAAAATTTCAACTTATACATGTCATTTATGCCTTCAAAAGTCTTATATATTTATTGAGATCATGTCTTGACACTCAAATGAGCTTTTGCAAATCAAATGATCAATTTTTCCCTTTTTATTTGGAATTTAAGCTTCTATTTTTCAAAACGCTCGATAAATCGATAAACTTGCGCACTTTGATATAATTGTATGATGTTTTTATCGTGCTAACACTCTTTTTGATGATTCCAAAGGGGGATAAACAAGAAAAACACTCATATGCTCAAAGAAGCGAAAATAAGCTCGCAAGAAACGCTATAAGCTAGGGCTCTCAAAAGCCAAAAGTTGTGAATATTACTTAGTCCATTTGATGTATTGTGGACTTTTATGTTTGACTAATGATGTTTTGTGATAGGGGAAGCTTCTATGCTCAAATAATTCAAGCTTGTTTTGTAAAAGCTAAGCTTTTAGCTTTTAGTTGGTTGCTCTTATACTTGTTCTTGATATGCATATTGATAGGGGGAGCTTGTGCAAAAATGTTTTTGAAAAATATTTGCTCCTATCCTTGTGTGTTTTACTTATGGTAAATCATGCTTGTAATGGATTAATGTTTTAGACCGGAAAATATGTTTTGTTTTAAAATCGACTTCCTAAAATTGTTTTGGTTTGTAATCATCAAAAAGGGGGAGTTTGTTAGATAAATGTTTTTATCAGGATTTTGATGATTTTGTTTAAATGGGTTTTTATACCAAAACAATGTTTATAAATGTTGTCCAAATACTCCTAAATGATTTAAAATATTTTTACCAATTTTTGGAGTATTTCTTAGAGTTTATTATTCGATAAAAATTGGACAACACTTTTAATGATTTTGTGTTAATTGGTTTTTTTCACCAAAACAATGTTTATAAAAGTTGTTCAAATACTTCCAATTGATTTAAAATGTTTTTACTAATTTTTTGGAGTATTTTTTGAAGTTTATTTTTGACAAAAATCGACAACAATTCAAGTTGGAGGTCGGCCAAATTACGAGCAAAAGGTCGGCCGTGCACTGGAGAATGAAAAACTTGAAAGAACGCATCGAATTGAAAAATGAGGAGGGGGGACGGTCGAGCGGCAGGGCCGACCGGTCGCACCCCCTTGACCGGTCGACCCCCCTCTGAACGGTACATGGATCGCACTAAATTCTTTCCAACGTTCAAAATTTTCTATAGGGCAACCGGTCGCCCCTGTGTAATTTTTGACAATGAAAATTGTGTCGTTTGAAATCCTTATCGCAAGTTTTGCTTTTGATTTTTGTACAATATTTCTACATCTTGTGATCCTATTTTTGTAGACAAAAGTGAATAAGGAAGAACCTATGTCTATGAAGACTCTCCTATAAATAGAGGATGATTTGAAGACACACAAAACACACACAAGCATACAATACAACAAGAAATCTGCAAAATTCTCAAAGCTTTCATTTTTACATTCTTGTTGTAATAGCCTAAGTTTTTTGTACTTGCACAATCTTGAGGTCTAGACTTTTTGTTCTTGATTACACTTGCACTCAAAGTTTGTATACTTCATTTATTGAGTTGTAATCTTGAATTTTTCTATCATCCAAAACAAGATATCCTTGTTAGTGTTCTTGTGGTAAGAACACACTTGGGTGATCTTAGGTGTTGAAGAGTGTGGTACTCTTCATAGGTGTTGAAGGAAGATTGTGGTAATCTCCTTGAAGGTGTTGTAAGAAGATTGTGGTAATCTTCAAAGGTGTTGTTGTATTAATTGTGGTAATTAAAAAATCTTTTTCTTTTTGAAATCCAGCCGGATATATCGGGGTGGTAGTAGATTAGGCCCTAGGTGGGTTGAACTACTATAAATCATCGAGTGTTGTTTAATTTCGCATTTACATTCTTGTCAATTACTTGTTCATTCGAAAAATAGGGCGATTTGCGAAAAATCGGCATAATCTATTCACCTCCTCTAGATTATCTACCACTGACTGGACTAAAGTACATGTTGGTGATACCACGCTTTGTCACTTAAAAGTGCAATTATGTCTTTGCTTGTGGAACATTCATTGAGTCCATCTAAGATTCGAAGGCAAAGGTGTGATGAGGCTAGCAACATGAAGGGTGTGATAAATAGCCTTAAGACTTTGATTATGAAGGATACTCCATGTGCCTACTATGTTCATTGTTTTGCTCATCAACTTCAATTAACACTTGTTGTCGTTGCTAAAAAAACAATGATTGTGGTTGGCTTTTTGAGACACTTGCAAACTTGTTGAATGTGATTGGAGTTTCTTGTAAACGAAGATAAATGATTCGAGAAATTCAAGCTCAAAAAGTTGCTCAAGCATTGGGAATGGATGAACTTGAGAGTGGATCCGGTTTGAATCAAGAAATTGGTTTGAAGAGGCCTGGTGATACTCGTTGGGTATCTCATTATAAAACTCTCTTGAATGTTATCCACTTGTTTCCTACAATTTTTGAGGTACTTGAGATGATTGGGAAGAATGCTTCAAATTCGGAAGAAAAGGTAAAAGCTCAAGCTATTTTATACTCATTAGAGTCATTTGATTTTGCTTTTATGGGACACTTTATGTTATTTGTGTTTGGGTACACTAATGATTTGTGTCTTGCTTTGCAATGAAGAGATCAAGATATTGTTAATGACATGTCCTTGTTTCTTTAACTAAGAAACTATTGCAAAAGATAAGAGATTGTGGATGGGAAGCTCTCTTGAATAAAGTCACTTTATTTTGCACTATGTATGCAATCGTTGTTCCCAGTATGGATGCTCATTATATTCCACAAGAAAGATCAAGTGTTTTTTCAACAAGCGACAAACCTTCCATCATTTTCGGGTTGGTTTTTTCTAGGAGTGATTGATTTACAACTTCAAGAACTAATAACCGATTTGATGAGGTTAATATGGAATTGGTTTTATGCATGGCTTGCTTAAGTCCTAAAGATGGCTTCTCTTCTTTTGACAAGACAAAAGTACTTAAACTTGCCACATTTTATCCCTCTAAATTTTCAAGTATTGATTTGATGACTCTTGAATGTCAACTTGATATATTCATTGAAGATATGAAAAGAGATGACAAGTTTTCAAATTTGCATGATCTTGGTTCCCTTTTGACGATGCTTGTTGAAACAAAAAAAAAAAAACATGTAACTTATCCGATAATTTTTTGCTTATCAAGGCGATGTTGATTCTCCCAGTCGCCACTGCAAGTGTAGAAAGAGTATTTTCTGGAATGACTTGTGTCAAAAATAGGTTGCGGAATAGCATGGGTGATCAATTACTAAATGATTGTTTGGTCACTTTTGTTGAGAAGGATATATTTCTACAAGTTTCAGATGATCGTATCATAGACCGCTTTCAAAAACTGAAGACGCGTCGAATCCAATTGTAATTTATATTTTTAATAGTATGTATTTCCTGTTTATTTCAATATTTTGGCTTGTACAACTTAAGCACTAAACACCATTTATGCGTAGTTTTTTTTAAATATCTATCATACCCCATTTTTAAATTTCTGGATCGGCCACTGCTTGTATGTACTTAAACGATGTCAAACTGTTGATTTCAAGTTTGTCTATGAATTTGCTATCAATGTTTGGCTAATCTTTCTGATCCTAGGGCATAATCAAAACTGTGAATTCATGTTAAATCTTGATTGATTGTTTTCTTAATTGATTTATGTGTTCTATTTTATAAATTTGAGTACTTATTTTCTTGCTGATTTTTTGTCCAATAATTTGCATGTCATATTTATTAGTGCAAAATTCGGGAGATGAGTTATAATAAAGACGGAAATCTAATTCAGACATAAAGGGTTGTAATGAGTTGAAACATACAACTGTTCGTGGGGAGTATTTCAATTCAAAGATCTTTTGGGAGTTAATAATAGTTGTAACGTTTGGAGATCTACAATTGTTATTAATCTATTGTTTATCGCCCGGGGGGAATAGGGCTAATTAGGAATTGAACCCATAAAAATACATGAATTAATTTTGAAACATTGATTGGATTTAATATTAAAGAAACATGTTGAGATTATGTGCACGGGGTTGCTTTTGTATTTGCTGAAAAGACTTGTGGAGTCATCTAATCTTTACAAAATTTTTATTTCTATTTGATGAGGGTCCATTTAGGTGACTTCATGGGCCGAATGAAGAAGCCCGCTAATGGGCCGAATCAGAAGAAACCTTGTTAATGGGCCGACTGAAGAGCCGATGAGCTCGCTAATGGGAAGAGCCGATGAGCTGCTAATGGGTCGAATCAAGAGCCGAGGAGCTCTGCGATGGTCAATCAAGAGCTCGCTAATGGCCGAAATTTGTAAGTGCTCTGCTCACGGAAGAGGCGATGAGCTCGCTATAAATGGTGGCCGAGAAGAAGAGCTGAGGAGCTCGCCGATGGATCGAGTGAGAGCTCGCTAATAGCCGAATCGTGAGAGCTCGTGATGAGGGGTCAATATTGGATGACCTTATGGGTCGATTGAAGAACTCTTGTAGTTGGGCCGACTGCCGGCGAATCGATTAATTAGGGTTCTAGAAGATTGATCTTATCTTAATTATGATTACATTACCAATCCAGGAAATCTAATTAAAGCAAAGTTATAAAAACCCATGTCCAGGTTCATTCTTACCCTAAGCACACTTTTTATTCACTTTTATATTTTTGCTTCTTTTCTTGTTGAATACTCTTGACTTAAGCATCGGAGAGGGCACGCCGGGAGCAACCCCTCGACCTCTTTTTGTGCGGTCGACGATGGAAATCGGTCGGAAGATATTTTTAGAGAGGCGGAGCAATTTTGGGATCGACCAAGTGGCGCCGTCTGTGGGAACATCTCGAGCAAGGACGTGAACCGGAGAGTGGTAGTTATGGAGGACTTGAGGAGGAACTTGGCGGAAGATCGAATCGCACACCGTTGGGTGATACTCCGGGCGTAGTAACACATGAGAACGCTAGGCCTCCACCACCGCCACCTGTGGTGGAGGGCGATGGGCAAGGGATTCCGAGGACAAGGGTGGAAGAGCAAACACCCATGTCCGGATGAGGTAGTAGTTTGGGGCCTATGTTTTTGAACAGTTGGGTGGATTTATTACCAAGACCGTGAACAGCGGTGGAAATGAGGTTGAGAGATTTGGTTCGCCACCACCACATGTCGCTCATCCGGTGGGGGAGAATGTGGCTAGAACAGGAGGTTCGCGGCAGGGTCGGCGGAATCGTGTGGGTGAAGAAGTGCATTCATCTAGGATGGCGGATTACACATCAAGCGAAGATCCGGATTGGTCGAGAAAGGATGGACAATCTCCATTGGGAGGTGCGAGAGATTCGTAGGAAGGTGATGGGGGCGCAGGGAGGGGCTTGATTCGGGTGCATAGAAACCCCTTTTTCAGATGAGTGATGGTGGACGAGCTCTCGTCCTCCTATCGGGCTCTAAACTTTGAATACGATGGTACCACTGACCCGTGGGACCATCTATGTCATTTTGAAAATCGTTGCCATTCTACACAAATTCACGGATGGCGTGATGTGTAGAGTTTTTTTCGACTACTTTGACGGTGGATCAAAGAATGGTTCAACCAGTTCCCTTCAGGTTCCATCAAAAACTTTGACAACTTTAGTTCGACATTTTTGAATCAGTTCACGAGTTGTCAAAAGTATCAAAAGGCAGCTCTAACTTTGTTTAGCATTAAACAAATGGAAGGGGAATGGCTTAGGAGTTACACACAACATTTTACGGCTGCGAAATTGGAGGTGCCCTCAGCTAGTACAGTCTGAAATATTGGCCAATGCCCTAGCTCAAGGGCTGAAGGATGGTGAGGTTTTTGAATCTCTAGTAATAGTTTCAGCCAAAACATTTGATGAGTTATTAGCTCGGGCGAAAAGGTACATTAACTTGGATGAGGCAAGGAAAATGAAGCGGGAAGAAGGGGAGAAGAGGAGAGAAATGAAGGAAGATTGGGAGGTTAAGGTACCACATAAGAAGCCTAAGCCCGAGGCGATAGGTGGACGACGAGGTGCGAAATACACACCGTTGATCCTACCTCAAGTGTAGGTGCTCACGCCTATTGAAAGGCATCCCGACTTAAGGTGGCCAAAGGCACATGTAGAAGCACCAACGAAAGCAAAGTGCAAGGAATATTGCGGCAGGTTCCACAATGAGTACGGGCATACAACGGAGCGGTGTACGCACCTTAGGGATGAGATCAAGAGGTTAATTCAAGCGGGGCACTTAAATGAATTTGTTTACGTAATAGGTGGAAAAGAAGTGATGGCTCAAAAGCTACCTTTAAAACCATAGGCAAGTGCACCTATCGTTTTATAGTATAGATTATTGAGTACCAAGTGTCATTCCCACGAGGATTGTAAGTACTAATAATTACCGACTTTTTGTTATTTAATCTAACAATTTTCGAGTTTTTGTTTGATAAAGAATCTAAATTATCGAAGTGTAAAAATGAAGTAAAATTTGTAGAATAAGAAATCAAGAGATAGAAGTGTGTTTGAATGTAAATCCCTCTAGAATGTTTTTGTGATTTGACAAGTTAAAAGATTCAACCATAAGCCCTAGCAAAAACCAACCTCTTTTAATAAAATCTCATGCTATGTGGACCGTAGAAATTCCCGATTTAAGTTAATCCCTTTCTCAAGGCGAAAAACTCCTAATCTCAAGTTGATTAAGCGAAATCTCTTTCTAGTTAAAACCCCCAAGATTGCATTATAACGATTTGTGAATTCCCATATTAGGTTTGACCCTAATCCGGAAGATTTATGTCGCCCTATATCTAGGATTGCATGCAACTCTTTTCACTTATATATGTTCTATTTCACCATGAATCTCTCGATTTCCGGATGAAAAATAAACTTCAAATCAAGATTGCGCATATATCAATTCGAATGAACGAAGCATAATATAAGTGAATCACACAAAATATGAAGATTTTATTAAAAACATACACACCTTAATCACAAATCCATTCTAGAGTTCATTACATTCAAACACTAGGAGTTTAGCTACACATGATTTTGGCCAAAGAATAAATTACACAAGAAGATTTAAGTATTGTAGACATGGTGTACTTATCTTTCTCAAAATCTCAATTGACTTCTTTCTTGATTGATGATGTTGCTCCAAGCCTTCTTCTCCAATATTGCCCCAAGCTTTCTCCTCCAAGACCCCTTGATCCCAATTCTACTTAATGAAATGAATACAATGAATATTTTTCGAGTATCTAATGAATGCTCTCCCAACTTCAACCCTTGGCTTTTATAGGCAACCAATACATTGATAAGTACTCTCTTTTGTTAAACAATTGCCTCCATTTTCCTTGTTGGTTGGTGAATTCTTGTATTCAAGTGATGAGGGAGGGACATGGAGACATGTTTGACAAAATAGGGTGTTAAAAGTGTACAAAAGTGGCCAAAATGGGTTGGTTGGTGAGTTTTCCCCAAATTCCATAAAGAAAAGTTGCAAAAGAGGTCCGGACACGCCGTGTTGAAGCGGCCACGGCCAGCCGTCTTTGCACAAAAAATCGAAAATGGGCCGACATGGCGTGTTGTACAACACGGCCAGGCCGTGTTGTATGACATGGCCGTGTTGTACGACAAGGCCAGGCCGTGTTCGGGTCATTTTACGCAAAAAATTCGAGTTTTTAGCTCCCGTGAACACAAACCGTGTTGCCCGACACCCCCTGCCGTGTTGGACCAAAAGGCCCCGAAATGACGCGTTTTGCTTGGAATATCGAGCGTTTTTGCATCCTTAAACTCCCGGCATGTTTTGACATGAATCCATGGTCCGAAATTCACCAAAATTAGCCCCGAATGGTCAATCTACATCAATAAAATCACCTCGGAGTAATATGAACTATGTACAATCAAAAATTTACAAAACTAACAATAAAATAACTCGAATTCTACTCAAACATACACATAAAACATGCATAAAAAGACCCTTATCAAACCACCTCCAACTTTGAACTTTGCTTGTCCTCAAGCAAAACATTATATCAAAAAGAGGGATTCAATAAATCACAACATACAAAGATGATTTTTTTCAACATATTGAACATAAGCGATCAAGTTCTTGGCTTTCTCAACCTGAATTAACCATTAAGTAAAAACATAGTTTTGTAAAGCGATCGACTGTCAAGAAAGATGTAATATCGGGGGCATCATTCGGACTTGAAATCATCACTCCACAAAATCGATAGTTATGAACAACTTCAATTCAATAACACCATGAAAATACAAGAATTCAATGGATCATGGTAGTTAGCTTACTAGTCATATAACCAAGCTTCTTGAACTTTATTGGAATGAGAAGTCAAGGAGTATTCATTCTCCTCTTTTTTTTCGTTTTTTTTTTTTTTTTTTGGGACCTTTCGAGACATTCTTCCACTAGGTTTATATTTTGAATTTCTATTCAAACACTCCTAGGTGGTTTTCCATACTCATATTCGTGTCGCCGTTTTACGTAAAAAGACAAACATGGGGCTCATGAATGCTCCTAGTTACTAAGCAACAACAAATAGAGGAGTATAACCTCGATTGGTCCGTTTTTTCCGTTTTTTTTTCTCTCTTTTTTTTTTTTCACAAGCTTGATTTAACAACTAGTTAACCACTACTAAATCATGAGTTCTCGGAAGTTTATAGCACTAAGTATTGTTGTATATGCCTTAACACATCAAGTATTTATGGTGTTGAAATCTCGTCAAAATTTAGCCCGCATCCACGTCAATCTATCCTAGACGATCAATTGTTTCACACTGAAAACACAAATTAACAAGTTAATATAGGTATAATTGGGCCAAGTTATTGACTAGCAAACATTTAATTTGTTAAAAAAATCACATCTTTTGAAAACAAACACACAAGCATTCCGAAAATGTTATTGTACCCACCTCCAACTTTAGGATTCACATTGTCCTCAATGTGAAAGAAAGAAATGGACAAACACACATAACACACTAAAAAAAAATTAGAATGATATAAAAGAGGTGGAAAAAGAAAAATACGACCTTACTCCAATAGTGGAATCGGTGTTGAACGACCATTGGGTTGTTTTGGTACGGGACCTTCAACGGCATCTTCATACCTAATCAAAGTTAAGCAACACACAACTCGAATACCGTGAAATCTCAAATATTCCCAATTAGGACAAGCAAGAAGAAGCTCAAGAGTTTTTTTTTTTATGATTTGAAAATGACTCTAAGGACTTGTGATTATTTTGAAAGAAAATAAAATAAAATAAAAATAAATGAAAACAATTGCACACAAACATCGGGTTGCCTCCCGGGTAGCGCTTCTTTAACGTCGTATAGCTGGACCATTTCACCTAAATGTGAAGATTTAATCGGGCGGAGCCTTGAACTTATGAAAAAATTTATCTCTTTGAACAACATCGTCACCGTATCGATTTTGAACAATTGACCTTCATGGTCTGTTTTCCGCATGTTATTCTCAAAATGGGATTCATCTGTGGAAACTTTTGCACATTGAACATCACATACTTTCAAGGATTTTTAGAAGACATATCAATCAAAGAATCATTTATCCTTGTCTCAATCAAGTTTATAGGAAAACAAGTATCATTTATAGGATTTCTCAAAGGAATTTTAAAGATAACTTGTTCACCCCCTACTCTCAAAGTAAGCTTTCCATCATGCACATCAATGAGAGATTTAGCGGTAGCCAAAAATGGACGTCCTAGAATTAAGGGAACTTCTATATTATCATGCATGTCAAGAATAACGAAATCGACTGGAAACACGAATTTATCAATCTTGACTAACACATCATGAATAATACCTCTAGGATGTTTAATCGATTTATCGGCTAATTGAATGTCCATCCTAATAGGTTTAAGTTCACCTAATCCCGCATGCTTAAATGTTTCATAAGACATCACATTGATACTAGCTCCCAAGTCGGCTAGTGCCCTATCAACAGGTAAACCATCAATTGTGCAAGGAATAATAAAGCTTCCTGGATCATTAAATTTTTGTGGTAGTTCATTGGAAGGACATTTATCATTCAATTGCACATTTGATAATTTGTTAAGCTTATTTTCACTAGGAATGATGTCATTAAGATCCCTAACATGCTTTGAAGGAGGGTCAACAAATGGAATATTAGTATGTAATTGCTTGAATGACTCAAGGTACTTACCAAATTTGTCCTCCTTTCTATCTTCTTGATTAAACTCCAGTAAGGGATCTTGGGCTTGTATTCTCGCAACCTCCTTTTTCATGAGATTTTCTTTGGACATGTCATCCTCCACGTATTTCGCATGGCGGCATTGGCATAATCATGCTCATGTGGAGAAGCGATGGTGATTGCCTTTACGTGCTCCCCAGGTTTGGCTCAAGATTACCCGGCAAACTACCTTGTGGCCTTCGAAATCATCTTCTAATCTGGCCTATTTGGTTTTCCAGATTATGGATAGATGCCTCTTGATTTCTCAAGGATGTTTCCACCGCCTTTGGAATCGGGTATCCGTTGATTGCACAAATTTTGTTATAAGATCTTCCAAGTTAGGCTTACCTTGATTCATTTGAAATCCGGAGACGTGTGTAGATCGGGATTGGGATTAGGTCGTGGTTGACCTTGATTTCCCCAACCAAAATTCGGATGTTGTCGCCACCCAGGATTATATGTGTTCTTTGTAAGGATTACTTGGGTAATTTTTGCCTTGATTCCCAACGTAATTAGCATGTTCGGTGTGAGGTATTGTGTGTGGGCAATCCTCGATGATTATGCAATCCCCACAAGTTTCACAAGATAAAACATGCGGTGGTGGTGGTTTAGGAGCCGCTTAGATCGTCGATCTTTTGGGTCAATGCTTCGACTTTGTGCGGCGAGCGTAACTACCGATCCGCATTATACACACCAACCTGACCTGTTAGTTTTACCTCGTATGGATTGCCATTGGTAGCCGTTCATGGCCATTCCTCAATCAAATCCCGAGCGGCTTAGGCGTTTTGTTATTAAGAGTTCCCCGGCCATTGCGATCGATCATTTGTCTTGTTGCGAAAAGTAGCCCATTATAAAATGTTTGGACTTGCATCCAAATAGGTAGGCCATGGTGTGGGCATTTCCGCAACAATTCTTTGAATCTCTCCCAAGTGTCGTACAAGGTCTCGTCATCTTCTTGAGTGAATGAAGAGATTTCATTCCTCAATCGTGCGCGATTTTAGTAGGTGGAAAATATTTCAAAAGGAACTTTTCGGCCATGATGTTCCACGTTATAATCGTTCCTTTGGCAAAGTATTTAGCCATTGTTTAGCCCGTCCCGAAGAGTAAATGGGAATAGGCGTAAACGGATGGCATCATCGAGACCCCATTTATTTTGAATGTATCGCAAATTTCAAGGAAATTCGCGATATGATTATTGGATCTTCGTCCGGTAGGTCATTTAATTGAACAAATTGTTGCACCATTTGAATGACATTCGGTTTGATTTCAAAATTATTGGCGCAACAAGCCGGGCCTTACGATGCTAGATGATGTGCCGTCCATAGGCGGCTTGGCATAGTCGTACATGGTTCTTTGTTGTTCATCCGCCATATTGGGATCCTTGCCTTCGTTAATATCCTCCTCGTGGTCTCGTATTAATACTTTTCCTGCGTGTTGCTCTACGGCGGTGTCGCGCTTCCAAATTCGGCGACGAGTAGGCATGCACTGCGGTAAATAAAGAGGATAAGTGTAATCCAAGACTTACAAAGATAGATAAAAAGAAAGACAAATGATGAAAATAAAAAAATGATTAAATTAACAAAAATAAGGTGTTCTTAATATTACAATCCCCAACGGCGCCAAAAACTTGATGGCTCAAAGCTACCTTTAAAACCATAGGCAAGTGCACCTATCGTTTTATAGTATAGATTATTGAGTCCGAGTGTCATTCCCACGAGGATTGTAAGTACTACTAATTACCGACTTTTTGTTATTTAATCTAACAATTTTCGAGTTTTTGTTTGATAAAGAATCTAAATTATCGAAGTGTAAAAATGAAGTAAAATTTGTAGAATAAGAAATCAAGAGATAGAAGTGTGTTTGAATGTAAATCCCTCTAGAATGTTTTTTTGTGATTTGACAAGTTAAAAGATTCAACCATAAGCCCTTAAGCAAAAACCAACCTCTTTTAATAAAATCTCATGCTATGTGGATAGTAGAAATTCCCGATTTAAGTTAATCCCTTTCTCAGCGAAAAACTCCTAATCTCAAGTTGATTAACTGAAATCTCTTTCTAGTTAAAATCCCCAAGATTGCATTATAACGATTTGTGAATTCCCATATTAGGTTTGACCACTAATCCGGAAGATTTATGTCGTCCTATATCTAGGATTGCATGCAACTCTTTTCACTTATATATGTTCTATTTCACCATGAATCTCTCGATTTCCCGGATGAAAAATAAACTTCAAATCGATGTGCGCATATATCAATTCGAATGAACGAAGCATAATATAAGTGAATCACACAAAATATGAAGATTTTATTAAAAACATACACACCTTAATCACAAATCCATTCTAGAGTTCATTACATTCAAACACTAGGAGTTTAGCTACACATGATTTTGACCAAAGAATAAATTACACAAGAAGATTTAAGTATTGTAGACATGGTGTACTTATCTTTCTCAAAATCTCAATTGACTTCTTTCTTGATTGATGATGTTGCTCCAAGCCTTCTTCTCCAATATTGCCCCAAGCTTTCTCCTCCAAGACCCCTTGATCCCAATTCTACTTAATGAAATGAATACAATGAATATTTTCCGAGTATCTAATGAATGCCTCTCCCAACTTCAACCTTGGCTTTTATAGGCAACCAATACATTGATAGTACTCTCTTTTGTTAAACAATTGCCTCCATTTTCCTTGTTGGTTGGTGAATTCTTGTATTCAAGTGATGAGGAGGGGACATGGAGATATGTTTCAAGCAAAATAGGGTGTTAAAAGTGTACAAAAGTGGCCAAAATGGGTTGGTTGGTGAGTTTTCCCCAAATTCCGCAAAGAAAAGTTGCAAAAAGAGGTCCGGACACGCCCGTGTTGGCGGCATGATGGCGAGCCGTCTTTGCACAAAAAAAATCGAAAATGGGCGACATGGCCGTGTTGTATGACACGGCCGTGTTATCTGACACAGCCAGGCCGTGTTCGGGGTTTTTCGCAAAAATTCGAGTTTTTAGCTCCGTGAACACGGCCGTGTTGCCCGACACCCCGCCCGTGTTGGACCAAAAAGGCCCCGAAATGACGCGTTTTGCTTGGAATATCGAGCGTTTTTGCATCCTTAAACTCCCGGCATGTTTTGACATGAATCCATGGTCCGAAATTCACCAAAATTAGCCCCGAATGGTCAATCTACATCAATAAAATCACCTCGGAGTAATATGAACTATGTACAATCAAAAATTTACAAAACTAACAATAAAATAACTCGAATTCTACTCAAACATACACATAAAACATGCATAAAAAGACCCTTATCAAGAAGCGGGCGGAGGAGATGGAGGACTGCCCCCACCTCCACCTCGGCGGGCGGTGATCCAAATGATAGTCGGGGGACCGAGAGAGGGGGATTCAAGGAGAGTTCATAAAAGCTATATCCAAGCAAAAATTCGGATCGGGTGCGGGAGCGAGATGAAGGTGGAGCAGGTCGGACCAGGCCAAATATCCAGTTCGGACCGAGTGATAGCATGGGTGTCGTAGCTCCCCATAGCGATGCTCTTGTGATCACAACCATAATTTCTAACTATGATGTTCAACGAGTATTTGTCGATACGGGGAGTTCGGTGGATATCTTGTTCTATGAGTGCTACAGGAAGATGGACCTCCAGGTTAGCTTGGAGTCGGTGGATACAACGTTGATCAGATTTGCGGGAGGAACCATCCAACCCATAGGTATGATCACTTTACTTGTCTCTCTAGGTAAGGAACCTAGCAGTAAAACGAGAATGATAAGGTTTTTAGTAGTTGATGCACCCTCTTTGTATAATGTAATGTTGGGTAGGCCATCGTTAAATGCTTTCCAGGTTGTGGTTTCTGTGTATCATTTGAAAATGAAATTCCCAGTAGGAGCAGAGGTCGGTGAGGTCCCGGTAGGGGCTGAGGTCGGTGAGGTCGATGGGGATCAATATATGTCAAGGAAATTGTATGTAGAGAGAATTCAGAAAGTTGAGAGGGGGAGTATTTGTTTGATAAATGGTTTTATCATGATTTTGATGATTTTATTTTTATACCAAAACAATGGTTTTAAAGGTTGTCCAAATACTCCTAAATGATTTAAAATGGTTTTAATATTTTCCGGAGTATTTCTTCAAGTTTTATTTTTGACAAAAATTGGACAACACATTTAATGATTTTGTATCAATGGGTTTTTACATCCAAACAATGTTTCCAAATGTTGTCTAAATACTCCCGATCGGTCTAAAATGTTTTCACTATTTTTTGGAGTATTTCTTGAAGTTTATTCTCGATATAAAATTGGACAACACTTTTGTTTTGAGGTCAACCTGGCCGTATAGGCAACCCGTACTGAAAGTTGTGCAAAACATAAAACTTCATGTTTGAGAAAATGGTGAGGGTGACCGGTCATCCTATAGGGCGGCGGCCGGTGGCGTCGACCGGTCGACTATATAGGCGGCCAGTACTGAAAGGTTGGTTCAAATTTGCAAACTTTCTGTTTCGATTTTTTGAAGAGGGCAACCGGTTGGACCCTAGGGTGACTTGGTCGGACCCCGTCGGCCGCATGCAATGTAAAAATGTGTTCTTATTTTCAAACGTCTATTTGTGCGCGACCGGTAGCCCTATGTTTTGACAACAAAATTCTAACTATTGTGCAGCAGACAATTTTTCCCTAATTTGTGGGATTGATTTCTAAAGACTATAATCTTGATTTTAATTGCAATTGTTTTGTAGATATCGATTCCAAGAGGAGCCTATCAAGTATCAATCATCTCCTATAAAAGAGGAAGATTTGAAGCACAACAACATGAGAGAACAACACAACAAGATATACTCAAGCAAACACTTGGTCTTTATATTGTCATTATTCTTGTTGTAATTTGCCTAGCTTATCACTTTCACATTCTTGAGGTCTAGGCTATTCTTGATTACACTTGCACTCAATTGTATAATTCCTTATCGAGTTGTAATCTTGAATTTTTGGGTTATCATTCAACACAAGATATCCTTGTGAGTGTTCTTGTGGTGAGAACACAATTGGGTGATCTAGGTGTTAGGTGTGAGAAGATTGTGGTAATCTTATTGTTGAGGTGTTGAAAATTTTGGTATTCTTCAAGGTTGAAGATTGTGGTAATCTTCACAAGGTGCCGTTGGAGATTGTGGTAATCTTCAAGAGAGATTGTGGTAATCTCAAAGGTGGTGTTGAAGAAGAGTGTGGTGCTCTTCAAGGTGTTGTTGTAAGTTGGTGTTGTATTAATTTTGGTAATTAATAAAATCTTTTTTCTTTTTGAAATCCATCCCGGATATACTGGGGTGGTAGAGGATTAGGCCCTAGGTGGGTTGAACCTCTATAAATCGACGTGTGTTGTTTACATTCCGCACCTTCTATATTGTCTTGGCTTGTTTTGTTCGAAAAAGAGGGTAAAATCGAGAAGATGGAGATAATCTATTCACCCCCCTCTAGATTATCGTAGCCGCTTGGACTAACAAGTGGTATCAGAGCCAAACTCTTTGGCAAGCTCGTTTCACATCGCGAGTTAAGAGGAACGATCGTCGGCTACAAATGATGCTCATCTTTCCGGCACCTCCACCACCAAGCCACCTCGATTTGATTCCAAAAATTTTGCATTTTGGAAAGAAAGAATGGAATGCTATTTACAAGGTTGCGGGTTCGATATTTGGAACATCGTCATCAATGGAGAATCCATTTCGATGAAAGACACACCATATACCTCCAAAGCTCTCAAGGAGCTCAATGATGAAGAAAAGAAAATCATCTCCTTAAATGGTAAAGCTCTCAATATTTTGTATTGTTCACTTACTAATTTGGAATATGAATATATTGTAGGAATTCAATCGGCACATGAAGTATGGCAAAAATTAGAAGCCATCTATGTAGTATTTGCAAATGAAAGGAGTCAAACAAAAGCATCTACTTCTCAAAGTGATACAAGTTCAAATCTAAGGAACAAACCTTTTACAACTTCCAACTATGAAGTAGTCGAACAATGTTTTATGGGCATCGAAGAAGAAAACGAGGTATGTCTTAAACCCTCTACTTCCTATGATATTGTTATTCAAAATGATTATAGTGATTTGCAAAACGATTTTGATGATCTTCAAAATGAATTCCAAAATTTACTTGTTAAGTACAAAAATTTGAAAAAGGAATTCAATGTTTTGAAAAATGAAAAGGATAGTTTATTTACTTCCTATGAATCACTATCATGTGCTCACACTACCACACTTGACAAGGTTAGAAACCTTGAAAAAGAAAATAATACTCTTGTTAAGGATATCAATTGCATGAAAAATGATTTATCTTAATCCAACTTGAGCACCAATAAATTGCCCAATGTTGTGAATGTTTATGATTGTGATAATTTGAATAGTAAACTTGATCATGAGCCTAATGGTATAAATCATATGAAAAGAAATCGAGTTCCTATGCATATTAGTGATGTTACTTGCTTTTATTGCGGTAAGAAGGGTCATACGGCAAATACTTGTCGGGCTAGAAATAGCTCTAATTATTGTTGGAGACCTAAAAGTCTCAAGACTAATCCCAAAGGACCCGAAGCACTTGAGGGTACCACAAAACTATGTCATTTTAGGTACCGGCGGATTAATAATCGAAGAAAATTCATGCCGCTAAGGAGACATCAAATGAACATCTCATTTGATCAAAGAAGGAGAAAACATTTTCAACAAAGTAAATTTCCAAGAAGAGGATATAATCAAAAATGGGAAGAACACAATCCTTGAAATGGCAAAGACATCATCAACAAGATGATTTTCCAAGAGAGAGACATTATCAACAATGGGGAGGACATAATCCTTGGAAATGGAGCAATAGGAAGAGTTATCATCAACAAAATGATTTTCAAAAGGGAAGATACCATCAACAATGGGAACGGCACAATCCATGGAAATGGCGAAATTGGTAAACCGTATCTCCTATTTAAATATGCATTTTTTTTTTTATGCATGTTTTTATTTGTGTCTAAATTGCAAAATGGGTTTTCATATTTCTTAAAAATTTAGGTCTTCAATATATTTGTGAGTTTCAAAATGTTTTTTAAAAAAGAAGACCTTGCATGATGTTTTTAAAACTCTTGAGCATTTGCTTTAACTATTGTGTTTTATAATCTCCTATGGATTCTCTTGGCACAAGCATACTTATGACATACATTGTTTTTATCCTACATTTGTATCATGTTGCTTTGTGCTAGAGTTGTTTTAGATATATGTAGGATATATATTTCATCATTCTTTTCAAGAGATGTTTTAACTATCGAGTACGCTCATCATTGGTATTTATCTTATAGACTCGATATATTTTTGTCATATGCCTATGTGCTTATACAAGTGCCATTAAGAGGATGTTTTGATTTTTGAAAAGGCATTATTTGACATAGCTTGTTTTATCCAAGATTTGTAAAGGATTATATTTTGTTTTGATAAAACAATTGATCTACTAAGTTATGCATTTTATAGCACATATAAATGCCACTATTCTTGGATACTTATGTCAAGCCTCTTGTTCATATGATTCTTGTAAATGAGGTCTCAACTATGTGCTCTCTTATTGTCAAATTTCAAAAGAGACCTTTTGTAGCTTTTTAAGCTTATTTGAACTTGAATGATTTATTAGACTCTTGATGATGCATAGTATGTGGTGCTTAAAATATTGTATCTATTATTCGATATTACTATGCTCGTGTGCAAAATATCTTGTTAAGATTTTGCAGAAATTTGTGATATTTCGCAACAAGTTTGATGAACAAGACAAGGTTAGTAGCTCAATGATATTGTCAAGAAGAATGTAATGATTTTGATGTAATATTTGCACTCATAGCACATTTAGAAGTTATTTGCACTTTACTTGCCCATTCTTGTTTTGAGAAAATTTCAAGCTTTACCAAATGGATGTTAAATCCAATTTTCTAAATGGTTTTATTCAAATAGAAGTCTATCGGAGTTTAAAATTTTTATGCCAAATGATTTTTATAAAAGACCTTGTACGGTTGATACAAGTACCGTATATGGTTTGATAGACTTAGCTATTTTTGCAAAATAATTTTATAAAATGTAAAGTTGATACTACACTTCTTGAAAAAAGGGCAAGGTTGTTTACTTGTGCAAATTTATGTTGATAATATTTTTGGTGCTATTAATGAATATTTGTGCAAGATATTTTTCCAAGTCAATGCAAGGTGAACCTAAGATGATCATGATGAGGAAGCTCAAATTTGATAATTGGAATTCAAGTTCAACAATGCCAAGAAGGTGATTATATTCCACACTCAAAAGAAGAAGTGAGACATTGAAGAAGAAAGAACCATTTCAACCTATATGGCCACAAATGTGAAAATTGACAAAGGTTGAGGTAGGCATGTTGATTGACAAACGAATTCGAGGTATGTTTATTCGTTTATTACTCCTTAGACTCGACATTCTATATGCCTTATGCCTATATGCTCGACTTAAAACAATCCCAACGAATCTCTTTAAAGTGCGATTAAAAGAAATTTTCAAATACATGTAAGGCACTTCTTCTTATGATTGTTCATCCAAAGTTTTAAAACGTTATTATTTTTCGGGATAACAAGTCCGGTGTAAATTTTATTTTTCAAAATATGGTTCGTCATAATCGAACTAAACATATTAAGATTCGATATTTTTTAAGGGATTGCATGATTTAACAAAAACTTGAGATGTGTTTAATTTCGTCTCAAGGATAACTCGCAGACTTTTTAATCACTCACCGCCGAGTATTTTACCTCATTTCGAGCTTGATTATGACATAATGTATATTGAATGAGGTCTACGTTTGCATTTTGCACGTTTTTAAAACTAAGGGGCGAAAAATCGGATTTTTGGATCAAATTTCGGACTTTCAAAATAGAACAGAACCAGGTGGGCTGCCAGTATAGGCGGGGCCGACGGTCGCCCTATGCCCCGACGGCCGCCCACGCAGAATTTTGGTTAAAACCGTCTCTGCTCTTGCATTTTGGCATTTTGATGTTTTTCTTCCCCATTTCGACCCCTTTGACATTTTCACACACAATTCACTTCAAATGTGTTTTGTTGCATAAAATTCATATTTTGGGGATTACCTAGCTCGATTATCATCATCATTGCTCGTCTTTACCGATTGAATGGTAAGAATTCTACTCCTTTATCTCAATTGGGTGGAACCCTTGAGAAAATGCCTATGTATTGATTTTTGTTGGAATTCTTGCATATTTACGTTGTGAATAATGATTGTTGTTGGATGATGTTTGTAAAATTACTTTTGGTGATGAAAAACTTGGCTTGATTACATTTACAAGGGCTATATACATAGCTTTTATTTTTTGACGCCCGCCAAGTGTTCGATAAAACGCGTTTAAATGAAAAACTCATCACCTACATGATTCTCTCGATTTCAAAAGTCTTATATATTTATAGAGATCATATTTTGCAAATCTAATGAGTCTTCATAAGCTTCTACAAGTCGTATGATCGACTTTCCCCTCCCATTTGGCCTATAAACTTCATTGGTCAAATAGCTCGATACATCGGTTTAGTTGCGCACTTTGATATGATAATATGATATTTTTATCGTGCTAACATTCTTTTGATGATTCCAAAGGGGAGAAACAAGTTATAAGCTCATTAGCTCATAAAAGCTAAGTTAAGCTAAACAAAAGAAATTTATAAGCTATGACTTCCTAAAGTCATAAGTTGTGCATTATACTTAGTCCAATTATTGTATGATGGACTCATATACTTGTCTAATGATGTTTTGTTTGGGGAGCTTATAAGCTCTTGAACTTAAGATCAATATGTAAAAGCTAAGTTTTTAGCTTGTGGTGATTGCTTTTACATTATTCTTGTTGTGCATTTTGAGGGGAGCTTTTGCTATATGTGTTCGAATATCTTTACTCCCATCCTTGTGATTATATTGCGTGGAATGTTGTTGCTCACAACGGATAGTTCATTTTAACCTTAGGTAAAATTGTTTTGTTTTCAAAATCGACCTCGTTAAAATTGTTTTGGTTTGTAATCATCAAAAAGGGGGAGATTGTTTGATAAATGGTTTTATCATGATTTTGATGATTTTGTTTTTATACCAAAACAATGGTTTTAAAGGTTGTCCAAATACTCCTAAATGATTTAAAATGGTTTTAATATTTTCCGGAGTATTTTTTCCAGTTTTATTTTCGACAAAAATTGGACAACACATTTAATGATTTTGTATCAATGGGTTTTACATCCAAACAATGTTTCCAAATGTTGTCTAAATACTCCCGATCGGTCTAAAATATTTTCACTATTTTTTGGAGTATTTCTTGAAGTTTATTCTCGATATAAAATTGGACAACACTTTTGTTTTGAGGTCAACCGGTCGCCGTATAGGGCAACCCGTACCTGAAAGTTGTGCAAAACATAAAACTTCATGTTTGCAGAAAATGGTGAGGGTGACCGGTCACCCTATAGGGCGACCGGTGACGTCGACCGGTCGACCTATAGGGCGACTGGTACCTGAATGTTGGTTCAAATTTGCAAACTTCCCTGTTTCGGTTTTTTGAAGAGGGCAACCGGTTGGACCCTAGGGTGACCGGTCGGACCCCGTCGACCGACGCCCAATGTGTGAAAATGTGTTCTTATTTTCAAACATCTATTTGTGCTGTGCGATGGTCGCCCTATGTTTTGACAACAAAATTCTAACCATTGTCGCAAAGATACAACTTTTCCCTAATTTGTGGGATTGATTTGTAACAAAGAATAATCTTGATTTTATTGCAATTTTTTTGTAGATATCGATTCCAAGAGGAGCCTATCAAGTATCAATCATCTCCTATAAATATAGGAAGATTTGAAGCACAACAACATGATGAGAACAACACAACACAACAAGTTATACTCAAGCAAACAATTGGTCTTATATTGTCATTATTCTTGTTGTAATTTTCCTAGCTTATCACTTTCACATTCTTGAGGTCTAGGCTATTCTTGATTACACTTGCACTCAATTGTATAATTCATTATCGAGTTGTAATCTTGAATTTTGGGTTATCATTCAACACAAGATATCCTTGTGAGTGTTCTTGTGGTAAGAACACAATTGGGTGATCTAGGTGTTAGGTGTGAGAAGATTGTGGTAATCTTCTTGTTGAGGTGTTGAAGAATTTGGTATTCTTCAAGGTTGAAGATTGTAGTAATCTTCACAAGGTGCCGTTGGAGATTGTGGTAATCTTCAAGAGAGATTGTGGTAATCTCAAAGGTGGTGTTGAAGAAGAGTGTGGTGCCCTTCAAGGTGTTGTTGTATTAATTTTGGTAATTAATAAAATCCTTTTTCTTTTTGAAATCCATCCGGATATCTTTGGGGTGGTAGAGGATTAGGCCCTAGTGGGTTGAACCTCTATAAATCGACGTGTGTTATTTACATTCCGCACCTTCTATATTGTCTTGGCTTGTTTTGTTCGAAAAAGAGGGTAAAATCGAAAATATGGAGATAATCTATTCACCCCCTCTAGATTATCGTAGTCGCTGACTTACAAAGTATTTTTGATGATGATAAGAATAAATATAAGATTATTAAATTTGGAAGATGAACCAATTGTGCATGTGCAACCAAAGGATGAATTCATGTCTGTAGAGCTAGTACCGGGAGACCCTGATAAGGTCACTAAGGCCAGAAAGGTTTATCAGAAGAGTTGGAAGAACTAAATGGGCGATAACTCCCGCGGGAATGGAATATCAACAATTTAAAGAAATATTACTCGTAGGATTAAAGATATCTAATTTAATGATGAGCTTTTTTGGCGATTTGAATGAAATTGATCTATTTCCCTAAATTATGTGTTCGTAAATAAGTTCGAAAGAAAATTGACAAGTATTTGAGCTCATTTGAGCTAGACTCCAAATACTTGGGGCCAAGAGGCCAATGCAAGGAGCTCGCCTCGAGCCGCCTTCCTTTGAAGAAATTGACAAGTATTTGGAGCTCAGCTCGAGCTAGACTCCAAATACTTGGGGCCACGAGGCCAAGGCAAGGAGTTCGACTCGAGCCAGCTTTCTTTGAAGAATGTGACAAGTATTTGGAGCTCAGCTCGAGCTAGACTCCAAATACTCGGGCCACGAGGCCAATGCAAGGAGCTTGGCTCAAGCCAACTACCTTTGAAGAAATTGACAAGTATTTGGAGCTCATCTCGAGCTAGACTCCAAATACTTGGGGCCACGAGGCCAATGTAAGGAGCTCGGCTCGAGCCAGCTTCATTTGAAGAACGTGACAAGTATTTGGAGCTCAACTCGAGCTAGACTCCAAATACTTGGGGCCGCGAGGCCAATGCAAGGTACTCGGCTCGAGCCAGCTTCTTTTGGTAAAATTGACAAGTATTTGGAACTCAACTCGAGCTAGACTCCAAATACTTGGGGCCACGAGGCCAATGCAAGGAGCTCGACTCGAGCCAGCTTCCTTTGGAAAATTTGACAAGTATTTGGAGCTCAGCTCGAGCTGACTCCAAATATTTGGGGCCACGAGGCCAAGGCAAGGATCTCGACTCGAGCCAGCTTCCATAAAAAAATAAAAAAAAATTGACAAGTATTTGGAGCTCAGCTTGAACTAGAATCAAATACTTGGGACCACGAGGCCAAGGCAAGGAGCTCGGCCGAGCCAACTTCCTTCGAAAAAAATTGGTAGAGCCGTGAAAGATTTTCTTGACACGCTCCCGAATCGATTGAATGACGGAAGAGCCCTCCGCGGATAGTAGAAAATCCCGATGTTCGATCTCTATGCCTTGATTCGAGCTTTATCCATATTAGTGGTAGATTGTATTGGATGGTCGTTGAGCTCGGCCTTAAGGTCGGAGTTGTCAATCGAGTCATAGTGACATGATTTAAAAGGACATACGGGCGTAGATGCGGGGAATTTGAAGAGACAAAACCCTGTAGTCAATTCGATTCGGCATGAAGAAACTATGGCCGAAATGCTTAATCTTTCCATCCATATTTGGGGGAGCAATTGATGAGGGTCCATTTAGCCGACCTCACGGGAATCAAGAAGCCCGCTAATGGGGGCCGAAGAAGAAACCTTGCTAATGGGCCGACTGAAGAGTCGATGAACTCGCTAATGGGAAGAGGCGATGAGCTCATCTAATGGGCTAAATCGAAGAGTCGATGAGCTCTCTTGATGGGCCGAGCCAAGAGCTATGTTAATGGGCTGAATCGTGAGAGCGCTAATGGGCCGAGTTAGAGAGCTTTGGGCCGAGCCGTGAGAGCTTTGTGATGAGGTCAATATTGGATGACCTTATGGGCCGACCAAGAACTTTGTAGTTGAGCCGACTGCCGCCGAATCGGTCGAAGTAAATTAGGATTCCAGAAGATTCGATCTTATCTTAATTATGATTATGTTATCAAATCGTAACAAACTCCGGATTTTCCGGAAATCCTAATTAGGGCAAAGTTATAAAAACCCATGTCCAGGTTTATTCTTACCCTAAGCACCCTTTTTATTCACTTTTATATTTTTGCTTCTTTCTTGCTGAATACTCTTCTGACTTAAGCATCGGAGAGGGCACGCCGGAGCAATCCTCCGGCCCCCTTTTTGTGCAGGTCGACGACGGAGATTGGTCGGAAGATATTTTCAGGGAGGCGGAGCAATTTTGGGATCAACCACTATTATTTATAAAAACTCTTGATTTTTGGTCGCTTCAATAAATTGGAATACAATGTTATTATAGCCTAAGTATTTCGTATTCAATCCCTGAGTAATACGACATTGTTTGCCATTATTCTATAAACTACATTGTACGCTTGCAATATTGAGATCCAAATTTTTGGAGAACATACACCTTTTTGGTGAGCTATTTATAGGTTGACAATTAGAGTTTCGTGCCAATGCTAAAACCCTAGCTTAAACCCCTCGACTTGGGCTTATTACTTATCGTGGGCCCCACCTCTTCCAAGCCCAATAGTTCGGGAGACCCTTAACTTTGTTCATCAAAGGAGGGCCCAGGCCATCTATCAATTCGGTCCATTGGGTCAAGAGTTCGGTCATATCCATGTCCATTCACTCCAGCCCAATTATCAACTTGGTCAAGTCCAAACTAAGGAATCGACCCAGAGATCGCCCAAATGCTAAGAGATCGGCCCAAACACTTGAGTCCGACTCTTACTGGATGGGCCTTACAGGTTGGGCCCATCGTATTTTATCAAGAAAGGCCCATCAAGTGTTCTTCATAGCTCGGTTAAGACCCTTCACCAAATTGGGCTTCTATCATAAACCAAATCCCATCAATTTGTCACACTCCAAACTGGTGGATCCAAGTAGGTCCCCATCAGGAATGTATGTTGTCATCACAAAATTATACCAATTATGTGAATAAGAATGAGATTGGGAATGCTCATTTCATTCCTATCTCATTCTCACATACAATTATGCATACGCAATGCAATTCATTGATTCTAATACTACAAATTTCCTACATATTTCGACTATTGAGCATTCTATTTTCACCACATTCTCACATACTAATCTTGACATTACATGTACACAATTAATTGATTATAATCCTGCATATTTCCTACTCTATATTATATCTGAGTTTAGTTTGGGTGTAAGAGTTGTTGTCATCACATTCAGTAGTTAACATCAATTTGGAAAATCTTAAGTAGAGGTGATACCGTATGGAGTTGGCTTTTTTTCCTTTTTACTTTTTTTCCTCTTTAAGAACTTATGATCTTTCAAACAATTTTTTTTTTCTTAAATCGTATGAGTTTCATAAGAAATATTTTTGTACCAAATCTGCCATAAGGTAAATCATCACATCAATATCCAGGAGTGCTTAGGTATAATTTAGACAAATATATAGCTGTAACTACTAACTAGTTTGGGAATAAAATTTAATACAAATTATATCCTTAATTTACTATATATCTAACTTTTGTCCCAAAAAAATAAAATACTATATCTAACTGTCAAGAATGCTATAGTTTGTGTTGAATTAAACCAAATATTTGGCTTGATTTATTTGTGGTGCTTACTTCATATTCTTCCAATTTCCAAATGTCACTTGGCTCTTTCATTTGAGGATTTCAATTTATTTAATGTTTTTCTTCTTTTGTATTTTCCTTCAACACGACTCCTAATATTTTCCTTTGATTGGTATTAAATTATTACCTATTTCAAATGGTATTTTAAGTACCTATAAATTAGAAAAAAATTGCATACTACGACCTTTTACCTTAATTTCATTTGTAAATATAAATCATAAATCACAATATTTATGAAACTATGAAAGTTCCGGATCAAAATGAATTTCATTTATCGTAAAAACTTACAATTGATTACCACCGAACAATAAATGCAGAAGGCCTACGGATCCATGGCATCATAATCGTTTCTACCATGAATCATCGGGTAATAGGTCATCCAATTTCATGAACAAAAACCCACATATGAGAAATTTATTTATCTGGAAAAAAAGTCACACATTTGGGACAAACAAAAGTTACGGACAGATTTATTCATAAAAGAAGACTAAAAATATTAAAAATGTACTCCCACATCCTCCACAGGAGATGAGGGAAAAAGAAGATGAAGAATAAGCTAAATACTAAACACCTATTAAATTTAGTTGGGAAATTAATGGGATATTAACTAAAGGTAACGTAGTTTGATTCAGCGAATCCAATTCACACACTATTATAATTGGATTGTACAGTTAAATATTGGTAAGATTCTGATAATTACGGTAAATATCTTGAATAATTCATTCCCTTTTTCTACTTCCTTTTTTAGGAAAAATAAGTGATAATTAATAATTATATTTTATATCAACATGAATGTATTTGTATAATATTGGTGCATGTACAATTTAAATGTGCTATTTAGTTAAAATATGTAATAAATTAAATATTCCTTCGTGACGTACATCTGAATTGAAAATATTCACTAGTTTATTTCCTTCCACCAGTGTCAATTACTTGTTTGCACATTCAATTTATAATGGTATGATATTTTCTCTTATAAAATTAAACTACATATAAAAACAGGCAACATTTTACATTCTTCTTTATGAGAAAATATATACAATAATTTATAAATAAAATATTTGTTTTCTTTATACACTTTCGCATTATTAAATTTTGTAAGGATTTACAGTTAATTATTTATGTAAAGAATTTTATGTATATACCTCACACAAAATTTACTTGTGCTTATTAATTGATAGAGATTATATTAAATTAAATTAATTTTCCATCACAATAACCTTATAATAGATTACAACGGGTGAAAATAACGCAAAAATCCTACAAGATGATAAACTTATACAGATCTAAAATATATATTTTTTCAAATCTTTCTAGAACTATTTGATCAGTAGAATCGTAACTTCGCAATGGAAGTCTTGACAAAATGTGTACCAAAGATGATATCGCAACACATTACGTATAATCGAAAGTAATGACTCATATGACATTCTAAACAAATCTCACGCATAAAACAAACTTATTAATGAGAAAAAAGCCACCTATTGGGACAACTAAAACCATTTATTGGAGACAAATAAAAACCATATATTTGAGGCAAATTTATTCAGAATAAAACAATGAAAATTACTTCCATCATCATCCGAAGAAAGAAAAAGATGAAGAAGATGTAACAAAAGCGCGGCTAAGGTTTTAAGAGAATAAAATTAAAAAATACAGTTGGACTCACAATTGAATATTGTATGAATTTACATAGATCAATTAATTTATTTGTGTAAAGAGTTTTATGTATATGCAACCTCACACAAAAATTTACTCGTGCTTATTAAATATTAATTGATGGAGAATATATTAATTTAAATTGTATAAAGCTAAACACAAATCAATTATGTATAACAGGATAAGTGTAAAAACACTTATACACTTATCCAGAGACGTAATCGCAATCTAAAAAACATAATCAGTTACAAGATGATTACAAGATAAATATTGCAAATAGGTCTTCAATTTATACAATATTTATTTTTGGCAACGTAACAATATGAAAATATTTATCCTTATATGCAACATAATAGCATAGTGGCCCCTCAAAAATGTTAAATTTCATTCTTACCCCGATGCGCGTAAACTCACTCGCCAGACCCTTCACATCAAACTTCACCACTACCAGAAAAGCAGCAGCACTGACTGAGCACACACTATCCTTCATTTTTCTCTCTCCCACGAGTCGCTTTCACACTGTTGCGCTGCTACTCTCACTACTTTTCTCTCTAAATAACCCCACTTTCTTCTGAACGTTTTCCCTCACTCCCCCATTTTTCTAACTCTCTCTATAACAGACAAGTTTTATCGTGTTTTAACAGAAAGCCCTCATGGAAAATGGTGGTATACCCATCATGTAATCCCCGTTTTAATCTCTATTCTAGATGCGCGGCGATACAATCGTAGGGGTTAGCGAAAGAGAAACTGCGTGATTGTTTAAACCTTACTTATACTGGGTTATATATATTTATACACATAGATACATATATCTCAGTGTTACTGTTGACTAACGGTAGGAAAGATGGAGAGGAAACAAGTTTTTTCTCGGCATTGGAGGAAGTGGTACGTGGTTTGTCTCCAGCACGGTCACGCGCGAAGAGTCCGGGTCGGAGCGCGTCCCCGATGTCTGGTTTGCTCCGGCGGAAGGTCAGTGCGAGTAACTCTGAGTCGTTGATTGGAAGATCGGGCAGCCTGAGGCCGGTGGGGGAGACACTGACGCCGTTAATGGAGGGTCCAGATCCGGACGGCGAGGAAATCGGGGAGTCGAAGCGAATCGGGTCGGGTATTGGACACTGGGTCCGAGGGCAGCTGACACGGAACCCGTCGGTGGCCGTTAATGAGAATGGCTATGGCAGTAAAAGGTCTGATTTGAGGCTGCTGCTTGGAGTAATGGGTGCGCCACTTGCTCCAGTGTACGTTTGCACGACTGAGCCTTTGCCTCATCTCAGTATAAAGGACACCCCCATAGTACGTATTGCTCTCTCTCTAGTGTATGTCGAGTTATACACTTGTCTTTCTTGGCTGTTGTAGTTTATTAATTAAGAATAATTCTGGTGGATGTGTGGATTGATATTGAGTGAATAGTTCTGTATACATGCATAAGGTTAGTTTGAGTTTATCTATTACTGAGTTTAATATCTGCCTCTTGATGAAAGATAGCTGATGCTGCGTCTTAAAACTGTCGATTTTGTGTTTTATTTTGTTGCACTTGAATTACTGTTCTTGAGCATCCTCACAATGCTGGTTTTTAAGGAAGAAATGGTCAGTACTTGGGGCTTATCGTGTTTCTGCAATATTGTAGGAAACTTCGTCAGCGCAGTACATATTGCAACAGTATACTGCTGCTTCTGGAGGGCAAAAAGTCCAGAACTCCATTAAAAATGCCTACGCCATGGGAAAGTTGAAGATGGTAGCCTCTGAATTTGAAACTGCAACGAAGGTGGTTAAGAACAGGAATGCTGCTAGAGCTGCCGAGTCTGGTGGATTTGTTCTGTGGCAGATGAATCCCGACAAATGGTATGTTGAGCTTGCAGTTGGAGGAAGCAAAGTCCACGCAGGCTGCAATGGCAAGCTAGTGTGGAGGCACACACCATGGCTCGGTGCTCACACTGCAAAGGGACCAGTTAGGCCCCTTCGCCGTGCTCTTCAGGTTAGGATTCAATCATATTGTACAATTATTTTACTTTTTCCATTTTCTTTTGGCAAAGTTTTCTGATCTGATGCAAATGTGGGTGATTGATGATTACAGGGACTTGATCCGAGAACCACCGCGAGCATGTTTGCCGATTCGATTTGTATCGGGGAGAAAAATATCAACGGTGAAGACTGCTTCATTCTGAAGCTTGCTGCTGATCCTCAGACATTGAAGGCTAGGAGTGAAGGACCAGCTGAAATCATAAGGCATGTCTTGTTTGGTTACTTCAGCCAAAAAACAGGGCTTCTTGTTCACATGGAGGATTCACATCTCACCCGTATCCAATCCAATGGTGGGGATGCTGTTTACTGGGAGACCACCATTAACTCTTTCTTAGATGATTATCGGCCTGTTGAAGGAATCATGATTGCTCACTCTGGACGATCTGTCGTGACGCTTTTCCGATTTGGCGAGATGGCAATGAGCCATACGAAAACGAGAATGGAAGAAGCTTGGACAATTGAAGAGGTTGCCTTTAATGTTCCGGGTCTTTCCGTGGACTGTTTTATTCCGCCGGCTGATTTGAGATCAGGTTCAATCAGTGAAACTTGTGAACTCCCTCACGAGGAAAGGGGAAAGTCCACAATTGCCCATCGGGCGAAAGTTGCAGCGCTCGAGAGCACACATACGAGCACCATTGACAACGTAGTGTGGAAGGTGGAAATCTGACCTAGTAGGATCAACTTGTTGGCAATTGTTCATATGGGTAGGCAGTTTTAATTCTAACATAGTAAAAATAACAGATTAGGCTCGGATTTTTTAGAAATTTTATTATTAGTTATCATTCCTCCCTGAGTTTCTGTTATAGGGCAATAATCTTTCAAAGGTTCCTGCCGACTGGAGCTGGAATGAAGTTTTATACTCTTATAGCAGAGTCCAACTAAAGGGGTTGGAGCTCATTCCTAATGAAGGGTTTGGGCCAAAGGAGGCTAATTTGATGGAGGTAGGTGGTGAAGCTTTAGTATTAGTATTGGCAAAACCATTGAAATCTTCCTATTTTTTATTTACTAAGTTTTTTTTTTCCTGCCTAATATAAGGCATTAGCAGTTAGAAGGGGAATACTGCTGTTTTGGTTTGATTTTAGTGTGTTAGTTCTTGTGTGCAATTTCATCTTGGTAATAGTTTGTTTTTGATGTTTTGAAGTTTTTGTTTCCTTTGGAAAAAGGAGAAATGAATTCCTTTGTAGCTTAGGGAACAGGCCAAGTTAGCAAGTGAAATCTTGTTAAATTTGCTGACATGACTAAATTCTTGTGGTTGCAAGTAGTATAGCTTGTCTTCACCTGCTGAAAATATTGAGAACTGGAAAATGTCCAATCTGATATGAATGCTTATTTATGAACTGTAACAATTATACAGGGAAAACAATCTTTGCTTTTATCTCTTTCATGTTATAAGTCTTTATAAATTATATGTACTCATGTTACAATTTCATTAGCAACAGGAATCTCATCAGCTGTTAAATTTGTGTTTTTAATTTATGATGGCATCTTGTGGTATAGTGGAGCATCTAGGGCTAGTTGGAATAATTGCTTTAATAATGTGCAGCTGGCTGCTTTTCACACTGCTCATTGCTACTTTTTGGAATATTTTTTGTTTGAGGAAACCCCTTTTGCTGACTGACTCTTGGACTTGGACCCAAGCCCATCCAATTCATCATTTTGGGATTAAAATAATTTGGGTCTTGCTGGGGTTTGGTGAAGATTAAAGAGGACTAGAGTTTGCCTCGTTTAACTCAATATTTGACAAGTTATTATTGCACCCATGGCACGAGTTGCTAGTAAAAGTTTGCACAAGCCCATGTGAGCTCCTCATCATTCCCACACACCATTATTTTCTTTTCTCTTCCTTTTTCTCTTTATACTTTTTTTCTCTTTTCTTGGCTTTGTTTCTTAACAGTGGCCTGCTTTCCCATTTTTGCCCCCACTGCTGGGGTATTTCACTTTTATTCAATGTTTTAAAAAGCGCGACCTGCTAGGCGGATGGCAGGTTGGGGCCTAACGCCTAGGCGAAGCCTTGGCGGGTAGGTTGGGACCTAGGCGATAATCGGAAAAAAAAAAACGTAGGCGGTTTAGGGGAGTTTAACATTGGGGACTGATTGGGGGTATACAGTGATTGTTATAACCGAGCTTTTATTTCACCTAAAATTGCTTCAATTAATTGGCACCAATTTGTGGGGCAAGTTTCTACGTTATGATGGTGTCCCTGCAAAAGTTAAAATTCCCCATTTATGGGGGAAGATATTAATTAAAAGCTTTTTGGGCAAGGTACCCTTATTTATTCATTCACATTTATTGTTTAATTATCAATTATTAGTGTGACGAGAGAGGATTCAATGTGAGTAAATGCGAAAACCCAGCCTTTCAACGGACATTTTACCCAGTTTTGGCACATTTCACTTGGCCAATTCGATCTGGATGCAAGAATTCAGTGCCCAAATGCGGAACCTTAAAGCCAAAAAAAACCCAGTTTCTTGCTAATATTTTGGATCTATTCAATGAATTATCTAAAGTCAAAGTTTTACCAATTAAGAAATCACACTGATTTAAAGATAATGAATTTGTTGAATTCCCATTGTGGGCTACTAAGAATGATCTAATAATTTATATCCTACTTTACCAAGAAAAAAAAAGGCAAAAAGGTCTGTAGGGTTTGGACCATGTACAAAATTCCACCACTTTATTTCCACTACTTTTGCACCTTTCCTCAAATTCCTTTATTTCACTTTCACATATCAATTTCAAGCCAAAATAATAATATATATTTTTGGTGATAAAAGATGGGGGCCGTGTGAATGCCTTCTAAAATAGGTAGTGTTGACAAACTGAGAAGGCCATCTTCTATTAATTGCCTGGCTTCTGCAAATATCACATCAGAAAGTGAAGTGGAATCTAACTCAATGTCATCAATATTGGATAGTGGTCCTCAATAAAATTCAATCCATCGTCTCATTTGTTGGGAGGATTCATTCAATCTACTAACTCGAAGCCCCTTAGAAGGCAAAACAATACCCTCTATCAAGAAAGTATGTAGTTACTATAGTCTCTTCAAAGGATAAGCAGGACATTTGATTTCAGAATTCAGTCAATGATTTATTATTATTATTATACAGTACCAATTGTCGGCTACTTGTAAAATCGTGCAATGCAATACAGGATGTAATGAATTTTGCAATAAACACCTATCTGCAACTCAACAAAAAAAGAAAAAAAAGAAAAAAAAGGGTCATTTAAGTGATGGTGTAGTTTATTCTTGGTCGTCCGATAGCTTAGTGGTAAAGTGTTTGTAAAAACTCATGCATGTGTCTGTGTTGGATTTTAATCTAGCTCTATTGTTGAGATATGTCACTTGTGAGTTGTCCCACATTGATTATATAAGGGAAGAGAATCCACTTTATAAGCCAAGTGAACTACTCCTACTATCACCAATTGGTTTTAGGATGGAACCTCACTTGGTGGACTTGGGCTCTCTTCCCCATATTGGGTACGCTTCATGTGTGGGACCGTACCAAGTCCCCCGAATTTAACATCTATCCCCTCTCCATATTTGCACTAAAAACAAAAATTACATGTATGGGTTATTTTTGGCAAACTTTCCCTCAATTAGTGAATAATATTAAATTATATATGTTTTCTGTCAATGAAAGTTACTTAAAAATCCCTCAATTAATGAACTTAGACTATTAGAAGATTAGACATTCTTCTTATATAATTTCCTTAAAAATCCTTCACTATTTGCTCTAATTTTTTTACTATATTTTAGGACAAAGTATCTAATGACCAATTTCATAGGATATCAGTGTCGTGATAGTTGATTTGATTCTAATGTTGACCACTTTCATGTATACTTTAACTGCCCTAGCTAAGTTAATTGTTTTCTCAACTAAAACTCGTACTAACTCAATTATTTTAAGGATTTGTAAATTTCATTTATGTAAAAACCCAGATTAGCACCATGTGCTTAATCATAGGTTAGGGAACGGTTTAATTTGTAGCCCTTCCTTAGAGCTAGTGAATTAATTAAGCATGTGGTCCTCGAAGTTTTTAAAATCTCATTAGTAGTCCATCAGATTTTAAAATCTCATTAATGCAATTAGCTACCGAGTCTCCATGTTAGTATATTAAATATCATTTCATTAAAATTTTAATAACTTTTAAAAAAAATCCAGAACACAAAACAATGGACCCCAAGGATCATGCAGAGTGGACTAATTGTAACATAGCCAAGAATAGGTTTTTAGCAATTTAAATAACACTTAAAGAGTCAAGAAGTGGAATCTCCCACATGTGGGAGTAATTCTAATAATTTATATTAATTAAAAATAATATAAAATAAAATACGAAAGTATTAGTAATAAATTTCTTTGGGAACCCACATTGACTTTTTGATCTCCATTTTTTTGGGTCATTTGTGGTAATGCCCAATGGTACCGGAGGTTTAGGAAATGTTGTCAAATTACTTGACAATTTTTAGCATTTCAAGATGGCTATTAGTTTAAAGTGTATACAATTTACAAAAAGAAAATATTAGTAAAAACATGGAATTTTGTCAGAGTTAAAATAAATTGTGTGTGTGTGAAAACTATAAGTGTCGGCAGAATAAAAGTTTGAGAGATTGGTAGTGGCATATTAATGAAAGGTGCAGCTAATTTAAAGGTTCACTTTGTTTTCCTGCACTCCAAAATTTGGCAATTTAGGTTTTTATTCTGTTGTAAAAATCTCTGCCTAGCTCCAATTAGTCTCCGATTAAGTGTTAGGCTCCCTTTGTTCGCCTATGTTTTTTTTGGCGATTAGGTCCGCGTAATCCCGACAAAACTCCTCCTAGGCGCTAGGTCCCAACCTACCGCCCGATTAGCGCCTATCATTTTTTACAACATTGGGTTTTTATGGTTTATTTTTAGGAGTTAGTGGAATTTCTTAATTCTGAAATACTAATTATAATAATTCATATCATGAATTTTACATATTTATATGAATAGTTATAATCATTTAAGATTGAGAATTTCTAACAATAATTATACAAGCATTTTCCCTTCCCCACACCCACCAATTCACCATTAATTCAGTGTCCTTGCACGTGCATTTTCCACATTGGGGGTAACAAACATTGATATGCTACCTTATTCATAATGTGTTTGTTTATCATGAGGGATTGAAAAAAATATATCAACATTTATATATAAAACAATAAAAATGGTGTTTAACGTTTATTTATTATTTATTCATTAATATATTTTTTTTGAAAAAAAAGGGTTTGTACTGACAAGGATCAGGGTTGTGACTGATGCTCAATTTATAGTAAATGTTGGCAGGGAAAAAAAAAAGATTTGTTACGTATACTTTTGATTATGAGTATTTTGGATTTATTCTACTCCTACTTTGTGATTTTATCAAATGGGCCCTTCTCCCATAATTTTTGTACTGGATTTTTAGGCAGAATTCGCTTTTGATTCCACCTAGAATCGAATTTCATGCCCCTTGGCTATATAAATGCAAATACTGTGAAAAATAAGAATTAAGGAATGGCCTGTTGGACTAGTCTAATAGTCTATTTGTGATGTAGTGGGCCAACTACGTTTACGTGAATCCATATTGAATCATTAATGGCATGTGGCCTCCCCCATAATTCAATAGGCCCACTTAAAAACACCACTTATTACTTCTCACAGAATATTAAAAACATGGCTTGAACATTTGTGTGGTGAAACTTTTCATCAAATAGTTGTCCTCAAAACTAGCGCTGTTAAACGGGTTAGGCCGGTCCAGCCCGATACCGTCCCCATCGGGTCGAATCGAAAAATCAGATCAGGTCAAACAATGGTTGGATCGCTATTTTTGGAGTCTGGATCAATCAAACCCATGAAAATACACATAAAATTTCGGATTGGTGGGGTGTTTTGGGTCGAGTGGATCGAGTCAAATAGACACGACTCATTTCGAGCCTCTATAAATGGAGCCGGTTTGGCTTTTTTTATTGGACCGGACTCATTTTGACACCTCTATTCAAAACTATTGGTGGGTTATTCATTGTCATATGAGTCATTATTTGCATTACAATAAGCTGTTAATGATATTGGATTATCTATATATCTGTATAATAACCAAGTCACTTATAAATAGTAGTGAAAAATTTTTTCCGCCTAAACAACCCTTCCTCAATTAGTAATAATTTTTTTCCAGCATTTAGCATTAATTTTCGATTTTTAGTCTATTAATTAATAAATATCAGTAATTATATTAATGGCAAAAAATTGCATATCAAAGTTAACTTTGCAACATAGTGTTTCGTATTTTAATCAAATCAAATCTGATATCTAAAAAAATCCACAACATTCCAAATTACAAAATTCGAAGGAGACAGGCCTTCCAAAGCTACAAGATACAATTCTGCTCCAATCATACTCAATTTCTGAAAGGCTTTATTTTGGGAAATTAATAAATATCATTAATTTAATTAAATGGAGAGAAATTTAATCTTAAAGAAAATATAATATAAAATACGATCTACAAAGCTTAGGATCTTGAACAAATTTTTTTTACTACATGGACGATATTACATATGATAACCTAGCACATCTCTAGAAAAAAAATCAGATGATTATTTACCATGATTATACTCCTCGATCCTCTTATAAATATTAGTTTTTTGTTGATGTTTTTTTTCATTGCATTCATTCATACTTCAAGTATGGGCATTTCTCTGTGAGAAAAACTCTCGAAATTTCCCAAACGCAATAGAAATAAATGGCCCTGCTTATGTCATTGATCAAAGACATCAACAATCTTTATTTGAAAAGTATGCAATCTATATTATCATAAATCATATTCTAAGTTTAATTTATTTTATCGCGGGGGTGACATGATCCATGACACTATAAGAAAGATGCATGTGACATAGTTTAAAAAACAGTTGAATGAAGGGCATGTCAATGTCATAAAGGATTTTGTTGTGGCTCATTATACACAGATAAATACAAAACATCTATGAAATATAAGAATCTATTTCATGGAAAAACATATGTTTTCAGATTGATGAAAATTCACTTCCTAGGTTTTTGTACAATTTCAAAAGCTTGAGAGAACTATCCAACGTTGAAGGAGTCGATGGGACCATGCTCTTTGGTATGTAGTGGAAATTTTGTACCAATAGATTGTAATTTACATATAATATAATATTTCAATTTATCGAGTGAATTTTTGAGACACGGATATCATAGGAAAAGTAATAGCTATGCAATTTGCTCAAACGAAGGAATTTGGTGGCAAGCTAACACGTTTCATTGATATCACGCTTGAAGACTTGGAGTAAGATATATTTAATGTTCAATTTTTTAAAATTATTTTTTATGAAATTGGATTTCGTAATTCATAATTTAACATTATCTTTTTTAATATATTATTATAATTTCTCATAATTTACGAAAGTGCATGTTATAACAATTTCTGTTTTAATATATGGAATTCAATACACATAATTTCTGAAATATTATGTTTTAGTATTTTTATTTTAATATATGATTCTTTTTGTTTCATATTTAAATAAATCAATAAATGTGTGGATTTCGTTAGGAATAATCGCATATGTTGCACTTTATGGGAAGATTATGTTGATGCTATTCTACTATATCTCGACCAACATAGTTTGGAGCCTTTGATTATAATTCTTCGGGCGAAGGTATACCAAAGTAAGTTATAATATTTAATTTAGAAACAAGAAATATTTTGATTTTGACTTTTCTGGATTTAATATTTTTTTTAATATTTTGTTGTGCCTTTATTTTAGAGGAAGTTAAAGTTTCAAACACGTATCATGTCACTAAGATCATTGGGAATGGTGACATTGAGGAGATTTGTGATTTCAAGAGTAGGTTTGGCGACTAAAAATTATGTAAATTAATTTAAAAATCTGTCAAAGTGTTTACTTACAAAACTATGTTAAAAAGTAACCAGAGATACGAGGAGCAATAACCCGCCTCGCTCCATAAGTCATGTATCTTACCCCGTTGCAAGGTATATTCCCGAGGACTTAGCATCAGGTGAATCACCCTTTCAGTTGATTGATCAGCTATATGCTAATGAAGAAGTAATTCTTTTAAAATTGCAAAATTAATTATTAATTTTTCGTGTTATATTTGATTTGATTTATTGATTTTATTATTTTCAACATAGGTTGGGAGTTTTTGGATTAATGCCACAATATTCTCCTTTATTGGAGATTGGTGGTATTTATCATGCAAAAATGTCCTAAAAACTCACACAAGTTAGAGAGAAGTTTTATTGTGAGCGTTGTGACAAATTCTCGCATTCTGGAAATTATAGGTATTTAAATTCAATTTGTTCTTTCTTTGTACTAGAATAGTCACTAATTTTTATTTTTACTGTAATTCTTGAAGGTATAGGATTCAACTTGAGGTTGAGGATGATAGTGCTAACACACCTCTGTTGTGTTGGGATAGAGAGTGCGAAGCTTTGATTAGAAAACCATGTGCGACTTTGAAAAATGAGTTGAATGAGTTTGATTTTTTTATTGCATCGAGGTATATTTAAATCTTGACAATATTGATAATAATTTTATTTTTTAATTGATTTGTTCGTTGGAATTCACATCAAATGGATGGTTGGCAAGACATTCCATATGAGTTAGCAGCTTTAGTGGATAAAAAAGTACTTTTTAAGGTACAAGTTAAGGCTGATTAGGTTAAGCATTTTACTAGAGTTTTCTCGGTTATGAGGCTGACTACTGACTTTGAATTGCTCAAGCAATATTCTACTTTTGCTATTGAGAGTCGGTATAAATTAATATTAAATGTTTTTTGCACTTTGATATCATTTAATTTATGTTGTAGTGAATAATATCATTAATTTAATTTTTTTAAGGAATTTGATTATCTTTCAAAGCTTCAGGAAGAGAATAGTGAACATGTCAAAGATGATATTTCATTAGAAGACGAAGTCAGGACGCCCGACAAGTTGTTAAAGAAAACTGAAGCAGTTGTTGGAGGTTCGTCGATCAAACGGAAACTGTTGGATGATTTTTCTTCATCAAACAATACCAAGATTCAGAAGAATTTTCGTGGAAGGAGTTCAATTTGTTTTCATTTAAGAATTATGGATATTTTAATGTTTTATTGAATAATGATCCTCAGGTGTTTTAGAGGATTTTTCCAGATATTTAGCCCAAGAAATATGAGCCTTTTGATTTTATCTATATAAAATAACGCTTTTTATTTATAAGTTGATGTTGATTTTGTGCATTTTTTTCATAATGTGGTGTACAATATATGATATACTCATTTTTGTGATGATTCTTTTGAGACTTGGGCCACTTTTTTTTTTTTTTTTACTTATAATTTTTTTCATATTTTTAAAATTTAAATTTGATCAATAAAGTTGGCATCATAGTGATTTTTCAGGATTTTGTCCCCTTTGATATGGCCCATTCAAGATTTTCTTGATTATCGAAACTTATATTTCTGTGAGGCCCCATTTGGATGGGAGGATTTGGGCATGGATTTCAAATCCACAGGCCAAAATCCTTCCATCCTGTTTGGATGAAAACTTAAATCGGGGATTTCAAATCCACTTTAGAAGCTGTTGGACCTCTAGCGCTATTCAAGTGATGATCTCCCCATAAACCAACACGAATCTTTTTTAGCGCTTTGTCCTAACTCACACGCACTCGGAAAATTTCCCATGGGGTCACCCATCCCATGTCTACTCCAGGCTAAACACGCTTAACCTCAAAGTTTCTATGTAATGGGCACCTGAAAAGAAGATGTATCTGTTGGTATAGGTAGTCAATATCAAATCATTTAAGCTTTCCTTTAACTGTGCAATCCAGCGCTCACAAGTTCGAATCGCGGGCCGCACCTCGCGCCTCTTTTAAAGCCCATTGCAGGCAGGATGTTGGACCAAATCCCAACAATCCCCCTCCCAGCACCTGCCAACATCTCAGTTCCAGTGCTTGGCAACTTCCACTACCCAACAAACTTCCTCAGTTCTAACGCCAACTTCTTCAGTTCACGTGTCGTGTCACACCAGCCTCTCAGTTCCGACCACCCAAAGAACCTACACCTTGATTTCGTCCATTTACCCCAGATCCGACCACTTGGCAACCTACCCTTCAGTTCTAGTCCCACCAGCATCTAAGTTCCAATGCTCCTGACAACCTCCACTGCAGCGTGCTTCCAAGGGAATTCGAACCCGTGACCTGCTCTGATACCAGTTGTTAGACCTCTAGCGCTACTCGGATTGACGACTGTCCCCACAAACCAACACGAATCTTTATTTAGCGCACTTTGTCCTTACTCGCACGCACCCTGGAAAACTTCCATGTCTACTCCAGACCAAGCACGCTTAACCTCAGAGTTTCTATATAATGGGCACCAGAAAAGAAGATGCATCTGTTGGTATATGTAGTCAATATCAAATCCTTTAAGCTCTCCTTTAAATGTGCAATCTAGCGCTCACGAGTTCGAATCGCGGGTTGTGCCTCGCGCCTCTTTTAAAGCCCATTGCAGGCATGATGCTGGACCAAATCCCAACAAAGCCTAATGGATTTTGCTCATTATTTTGATGAATTTCAAATCCATCGTTAAACCTAGTAATTTCAAATCCACCCAGCTTAATTTCTATTCTTCATACCAACACAGAGACCCACACCCAGCTTCACTGTTACGCCCTTCAGGTTCTCTCTTTCTCCCTCTATCTCTCTCTCTCTAACTACAAAATTGTAGGAAAAATAGAATAGAAAAATCAGTCTCCGTCGATCTCAGTTTAATCGAATGAAACTGCAGATATTTCTGAAAGAAAATCGAACAGTAAAACTTAAAAAGGAAAACGTGGAATCGATTATGAGTTTGATTTTTGTTTTTGCTTTCTCAGTTTTATGCATGTTTATTTATGATTATGAGTTTGATTTTCCATTTCTTCAATTTTTTATTTTGTTTGATTAGTTTGATTGTGAAACTGACTTATGGGTTTTGTAGATTGCAAACAAGAGGACACACTGAAGCTGGGTGATGTGATTGAGTTTTAGCTAACTCACTCTCTACAAGAAACATACTCAGAGAAGTATTTCTTTCTTCCTTTTTGGTTTTCCCCCAAATATTTGTTCGCAACCTGTCTTATTGGTGTTTCTTATTGTTGTATTTACTGTCTTTGTGTTTTAGTTTATGCTAGAACAAATTTCTTATATAGGTTGTGTGTATTATTACTTGATCATAGACGAACTTTGCCAGTTTTAATCTTCTGTATATTTCTATATATGCATGCATATCTGTGTAGATATTCAATATTATTTTGTGTGGATAACCTAAAAGGGTTCATCTATATTTTTCTGTGTACATACCTCTTATTGGTTACTTCAATATTTGATAGAACAATAAGTCTTCTCAGTTGTACTGCAATAATCCTAAACCTTTTAGTGGAGAGACAAGCCATAATGGGAATCAAAACGAGTTGAGAGTTGGAAAGTGGGAACAAACTAAAAATAGAAGCATATCGAGTTGTAGGGGTATTTATTCAGTTTGATTGCAACCCTCAACAGCTCCACATATGATTATTTAGTTATTTATGTGACTAACCCAACCTCAGGGGTAGTTTTTGTAATTATCCCTCAAATGAAAGAAAATTTATGGTTGTGGGGCTTGTGAAATGCAAAACACAATTGATAGATAACAACCAGGAATATGACAGAGTCATTATATGGTGCTTGAATATTCTAAATCTCAACATTGTTTTCTAATGAGCACTTTATTTATTTATTTATTTTTTTATATTTTGAAGGTAATTCAAACATCATCCCTTCATCGAATAATTAGAAGTCCAAAAGAAATCTTACAGTGACAATGATAATATCTAATCTCTTTCCGCAGATGGATAATGGTAATAGAAAACGTGTAAGAGAGAATTTGAAAAATGAAGAAGAAGAGACATAAATCATTATATCTTTGTTGACCTCTCTAATGGCTATTTTTGGAGCTTGGCACCATGACAAAATTTGTTCAGTTATGATGAAAGGGCTCACCAAAGGGAGCTTTGGATGAGATCCTTATGTCATGATCCTACATGTTTTAAGCAGCTATGAGTAAACATAAAAATATTTAATAAATTATGTGATGTGTTATGTGATGAGGGTGGACTAGTTGCTTCAAGACATGTTACAATAAAAGAAATTGTGGCACTCTTCTTGCATATTCTTGGACATGATCAAAAAAATATTTCCCAAAGGGGGGTGTGAACCTAAAAGTGGAGACTCATGGTTATGGAAGTTGGATTTGGACTAAAAAGACACTCGAGTTGGGGATTAGATTTCAAGTTGGTGATGGAAAGACTATTCGTATTTGGGATTCCTCTTGGATCCCAAATACCCCTGATTTTAAACCAAAATGTTGGGGTGCTCAAGACTCTTCTGTGGTGTGGGTTCAGGATTTGCTGAATGAGGATGGTGTGGAGTGGAAAAGGGATGTGATTTTGCAACTTTTTTGTCAAGAGGGTGCTGATAGAATTTTACAAATTCCTCTAAGGCAACAACAGGGCAATCGAGATAGATAAGTTTGGCATTGGAAAAAAAATGGAATTTATTCGGTTAAGTCGGCCTATCTTCAGCTTTTACGCAAGAAACATATAAAACTAGATATTCTTGAATCTAGTACAAGTGCTGAAAATGGGAAAGTGGTTTGGAAAACATGCTGGAAAATGGGAATTAAGGGCGAGATGAAACATTTTCTTTGGAGGATCTTGAATGTCTGCCTTCCTACAACAACTGCTCTGGTGAGAAGAGGTATGATGGTGGATGATAGATGTAAATTCTGTGGTGAAGCTCGGGAAATAATTCAACACATTTTCTTTCAATGTTCTCGTGCTCAAATTGTCTGGAAATTGGCTCCATTCCAATGGGAGAAGTCAGCACATCCTCAGTTTAAGGTTTCTGATTGGTGATATGAAATATGCAACATGAAGAACTCCCAATTTTCTCAAGAGAGGATTGATTGACATGTAGTTTGCATGTATTTTAGGCTTGATCTTGGCTAGAATGTGTTGATATGCATGCATTATATGAGTAAATAGGGTTATATTCCTGTTTTGTGGAAAAGGATTACGCTTTGCTCGTTTTGTAGGAATTTATCGATAATTATAGTATTTTGGCAACAATTCGGAGCATTGCAATCGCAATATTTGATGTAAAGTACGAAGTTTGGAGTCGAGTCGAGAAGAAATTGGACGAACCGGGCGAAAACGGAAGAAAAAGAGCTAACTGCCAGCTGATACAGGTGAGCACGGGCAGGGCGTGCTTCCTAGCACCACCAGTGCTCAACCCAAATGTGAAGACCCAGTGTTCGACCTATAGCACGGGCAGCCCGTGCCATATGGGCACGCCCGTGCTCTCTTCAGAAAGTTGGAAATTTCATGCGGCACCCAGCAAGGGTTGGGCGTGCCAAAGGGGCACAACCGTGCTTCTCTGCGGAAAAAACAGAGTCTGATCCATTTTCAACTAGGTTTCGACCCAAACGAAGTACAAATAGACACGGGGCGACCACAAACAGAGATATGCTGATTTTTGCCCTAGAAACCAGAGAAAAGAGCAGTTTTCCACGGGAAACTTCGAGAGATCGATCAAGACCGCAACCACACCTTCGAGGATTGAAGATAGATCGAGAGATCTTCATCATCCCCGAGTCACCCATTCCATCGTATCGTTATTTCAATTAGTTAGATTTTGATTATGAATAATTTATCTATGAATTGTTTATCTTCGATGTCTGGCTAAACACTTTGTGATTCCCGGGTTTAGGAGTAGGTTAATAAACACTTTTATTTGATGATTAATGATAATTGAAGTTAATGTTTTCTTCCTCTATTCAAGTACTTTGCTTTAATTCTTGTTTTATCAAAAGGCCATTGATTTAAACTTGTTTGATGTATTGATTCATAATTCTAACAGATGAGTTTCAATTTTAGATCTTGAGTACTTGACACAAATAGATTGCATGATTGAGAAGTCTGTGAATATTTGGGAGACCTTATAATCTTTTGAACTTTTGGGAGTTGGATATCTTATGTTGAGTAGAGATGCTAGCATAGATATTCCAATCAACGCTTTTACATACATCTCGAGAGAGGGGGTAAATTACTTTGGTGATTGGTCTATAGAGAAGAATACGTTTAACCTTGGTTTGATTAATCTGATAATAAAAGGGAGATATTAACTGAAACCACAACCCAGGAATCCATCTATCCATACTTTATCTTTCAATCACTCTTTGCTTTGTTATTTTAGGATTAATTTCTGCTTTAGTATTAACAAAACCAATCCATCACAGTTCGATCGTTTAGATAAAAATAGGGCTATTATAATCCAATACTTAGTACATCAATTTATTAATCCTTGTGGATTCGACCTTGCTAACCCTATTCTATATTCTGCGTCGTACACTTGCGGTAAAACTAAAAAAATAGGCGAACAAGTTTTTGGCGCCGTTGCCGGGGATTAATCAAATTTTTAGTACTGATATTGCGATAAATGGAACTATTCTTAATCTAGACATTTTTTTTCTTTTAGTTTGTTGTTTAATTCTATTTTTACTATGGTTGACTTGTTTTCTTTAGTTGGTTCAGGTAGTGCATGATCACTCGCTCGAAGCAAGGAGAATTAGCACCGTTCATACCGGAGGTTGAGGCTTTTGCTAGGCAGAATAGTGCGGCTACTAAACAGGCAGAAAGACAGCAAGAACAGACTATGGCAGACATAGAAGGTAATAATGGATGAAATAATGGGGGTGAAAACGGAGGTAACAACCGGGCCAACAGGGTCAATGTCGAGTTATCAGTACCAGAGGTTCCAGTGGCTCCGACAGTCCAACAGCAGGCGATTCGCGATTATTTTCGCCCAATCAATCGCAACTATGGTGGAATTGCCAATGTCCTAATCAATGCGAATAATTTTGAGCTGAAGCCAACACCGATATCGATGATGCAGCAGAATCAGTTTGGGGGTTTCCCGTCTGAAGATCCCAACTCTCATCTTGCGAATTTCATACAGATTTGCAATACTATCAAGATGAATGGGGTGATGATCTTTATACGTCTTCGCCTATTCCCTTTCTCTTTAAGGGATAAGGCTAGGAAGCTCCGGCAGGCACCCTAACTCGGGGAGTGTGAATAATTGGGATGAGTGAGTCGAGGTTTTTGTTCAAATATTTCCCACCAAGCAAGACACTCTGACTTAAAAGTGAGATCACTCAGTTCAGGCAGTTTGACTCTGAGCCTTTGTACGAGGCCTGAGAGAGATTCTGGGATTTGTTGAGGAGGTGCCCGCAACACGGATTTCCTGAGGATCAACAGCTCTGTTTCTTTTACAATGGGTTGATGGGATAGACTAGATCGTTTGTGGATGCTGCAGCAGGGGGCGCGCTACTTGCGAGGTTTCCGGAGGATGCGTTCAACTTATTGGAGGAGATGGCCATGAATAGCTATCAGTGGCCTTCCGAGAGGACTAATGTGAAAAGGGTAGCCGAAGTGTCTGATTCGGAACCAATTAAGGAGTTGACAGCCCAGATGGCCGTACTGATAAACCAATTAAGTGCTTTGACAAAGGCAAATGAGGGAAACGCGGGTGCAAGTAATGGAGGAGTTCCTCTAGATCTGATAGAGGAATCAAATTATATGAATAACCGGAATTTCAACAATTTCCGGAACAATCAAAATCCCACTCATTACCATCCGGGCTTGAGGAACCACGAGAACTTCTCCTACGCAAACACGAAGAACGTGATGCAACCACCACTGGGGTTTAATGTGACAAACGGTGTTATTACTGCAGATCCTAAGCCAACCATGGAGGATATGTTCACCTCGTTTATGAGTGAGACGAGGAACAGGTTCAACAAGGATGAGGCAAAGATGGATAAAATCGAAAACCATGTCACCCATTGGGGTCCCGGATGAAGAATCTTGAAACCCAAATTGGTCAAATAGCTACGATTATTGGTGGACTGACATCAAAAGGCCAATTTCCGAGCAACACCGAGATAAACCCAAAGGGAGCAGTGTAAAGCCATTCATCCGAGGAGTGGAACGGAATACGAGGGGCCAAAAATACCAAAAATTTACGAAAAATCGCGGACGGACGGCACGGCCGTGCGCACCACCGCATGGCCTGCCCGTGCGCCCTACTCGAGCCGCGATTGATGTGCCGGAGATGCGAAACTGAGGCAATGGCGAGGTTGAGGCCGAGGAAGGAGTTGAGGAACATCGTGCTGAACAAAAAGGTGTTGAGAATCTTAAATCTTCCTCTAACCCTGATATTTCTAAACTTAATGTTCCCCTTCCTTTTCCCCAATGTTTTCAAAAGAAAAAGTTAGATGCGCAATTTGCTAAGTTTTTAGATATTTTAAGAAGCTACATATTAACATTCCTTTTGCGGACGCATTGGAGCGGATGATGCCCAATTACGCTAAATTCTTGAAGGATGTTATGTCAAAGCGGAAGATGGTGGTTTCGAGACAGTCAATCGCGGAGGAGGAGTGCGGTCCAATAATCCAAAGGAAACTACCATAGAAATTAAAAGATCCGGGGAGTTTTACTATCCCTTGTGCTATTGGTGATGTTTTCTTTAAGAAAGCACTTTGTGATTTAGGAGCGAGTATTAACTTAATGCCCTTGTCTATTTTCAGGAAACTTGGATTGGGAGAGGTGAAGCCGTCTATGGTCACCCTACAACTCGTGGACCGATCACTTACTTATCCAAAGGGAATCATCGAGGATGTACTTGTCAAAGTAGATAAATTCATATTTCCTGTGGATTTCTTGGTGCTGGATATGGAGAAAGACAGAGACGTTCCTTTGATACTTGGGCGTCCATTCTTAGCTACGGGGAAGGCCTTGATAGATGTGCAAAAGGGAGAACTCACATTACGGGTTAATGATGAGCATGTTTTATTTACTATCTATAAGGCACTTCAATTTCATGATGGTGTTGAGACTTGTAATTTCATAGACGTAGTTGAATCTTGCATTGATGAGTATGCAGATCATACATTGTTTAGGGATGATTTAGAGTTTGGGTTGACACATTCGTGTTCAACTTCAAACATTATGTGTAACGCCCCGAAATTTTTTTTTTACTATAAAATGTGTGCAAATATTCATTTTACCGTATATATATATTTTTTTCCATAAGAAACATGAGAAAGACAGTTCGTTATAGAGAGCCGTGTAATTTTCATAAGAACAATTAATTAGAGACTTTGAAATAATATGAATAGAGTTTGACATCTACATATAATTCTAACAGGCCATTTGACATTGAATGACTTTGAATAATAAACCGCATACATATTTTTTTTTATAAGAGAAAATAGGCCTGTAAATATGTCTCATTCAGAATCAATAGAACCAGCGGAAGCAAATTATAGAGTGTAGAAAATTCGTATATTCATTTATTTCCAAGAAATTCGCACATTTACTAATTTATAAAAGAAGTATCCATTTTCATCTATTTACATAAATAAACTTAGAAAATCATAATAATTCATCATTTATTATCTCAATTCGAAAATTTCCTAGGAACTGAACATTTGTTCTTAACACAAATAAATTATCACATAGAGTCTAGCATCGTAGGTAAATACTTAGAAAATAATAATTTGTTTAACAATTTCTTTCAATTAAAAATTAACATTTAGAAAAAAGACATCACTCTAGCAGTTGCATAGGGAAATCATAATTCGTATAATAATTTCTTACTCAATTGAAAACAATATTTAAAAATAAAAAGACATTACTCCAGTAGTTTCATAGGCCACCCATTATCCACCGCCAATAACCATCGCCAACTCCTGAACCTGAAAAGTTTGTTATATGTGGGGTGAGCGACACAGCTCAGTGGAGTATAAATTGTCCAAGCTAAATACACAGATATCTCACATAGACATGCAAATACAATCCAATAGGACATAGCATAGATCATTTGAAAAACCATAGACATAGACAATAGGTGCACTGCAGGGGTTCCACCTGAGGGATACATCGACCCCGGACCTCTTGAGTCCCTGGCTCAATAGGGCCTAAGCAACTGTACTACACATTCATGCAAAATAATCTAAGCATTTAACAAGGACAATAAAGTTTAGAAAACAAACCCCACCTTGAAACGTAGCTTGTAAATAAGTAGAACTTAAAAGTGTTGGATGCAAGCACGCCTAATCCTCATTCGGTACATCGCCTAACAATAGAAAAATATAATACTAGTCAAAAACCTCGAAAAATTCTAAACTTAAAACTTAGGAAACAAACACTAAAATCCTATTTTTTTTAGGGGCTTAAGAGAAAATACCAATAAAATTGAAGAGTCAAAAAGAATTTCTGGTTGAATTGGAATTCAAGGTTGATATTTGAACTGGAATGGTATTTTGGTAATTTCTGGCTCCAAAAAATATAATTGCCCAACTTAAAAATTGAAGCCACCTTTTTCCTCTTTTTTTTTTTTTTTTTTCCTTTCTCTCTTTCCTTTCTTTTCTTTCTTCTTCCTTTTTCTTTCTTTCTTTCCTTTCCCTTATTTCTCCTCTGCCCCACCGTCACCTGCATCACCTCCAAACTTGAAACTCCCCCTTTTTTTTTTCTTTTTCTTTTCCTATCTCCTAATCTTTTTCTACTCCCAGCAACGTCATCTCCCTCTTTTCCTTCTCTTTTTTTTTGATTGAATTCTAATTGAATAATTTGCATAACCTTACCCAAGTTGCAAAATCACCATCCTCTTCTTTTTCTCCCCCTCATTTCTCTAAATCTGCCACCTCTCTCTCTCCTCGTATCCTTACTTTCACATTACAAATATTGCAGAGTTTTGTGGCAGCGGCCCGACTAAGAAGCGATTGACAATGGGGAAAATCGGGTCAGTGAACGAATATAACGATTTGGTCAACGGCGAGACTGGCTGGGAAATTGTTGGGTTTTCAGGGTGTAAGCTTTGGGTTTGGATCGGGACGGCGGAAACGGTGGGAGTGGCTAGCGGCGACGAGTTTGGGCTGAAGATTTGCTTGGAGGGACGATGGAATTGATAGCGAAAATAGTAGGAAATAATTCCAGAGGTGTTTTGTGAGAATGGTTTGACGTGAAATCTTATAATTAGGTTCTGGATATATATATATATATATATATATATAATCTAGGCCAAAAGTCCTAAATAACCAAGGCTCTAAGAAATCTGATCAAATCAATAGATAAGGCTAATCGGCTATTTTAAATTTTTCTTGTAAACTGATAAGAAAGATTAAAGATTTTCCAGAGTTTGAAATCGTAGAAGTGCCTATCTATGAAATCTACAGTTTTTTTTCTAAAACCTCTCCAGGGAAAATCGATAATGGGCTAAAGTAATAATAATGGGTTAAATTGGGCTAATAAGGTATGAATAATTGAGTTAAAATAAATAATGGGCTTACACTCGGCCAATAAGAATTTTGGGGCTTAAGAAAATTGGACTTTCAATGATAAGGGTTTGCCCGAATTGGGCTGACTTAAAATTTGACTTGGGTAAATGGACATTTGGAAAATTGGGCTTGTAGATTTTAAAATAAGAATTTTAGCCCCTAAATGTTAATAACTAAAAACTATATTAATTCTGATCTTAATAAAACTTATACTAAAAATCTCGGGTATTACATACTATCCCCCTTAAAATAATTTCGTCCTCGAAATTCAATTAACTTATTAAAGTCAATAAACTCTAATTATCTTACTAGGATCTTGTCGTCTCATTCCCAAATTGTCTCGTCATGGTCATCTTAATCATTGCTTAGTAATTGTTGTTACAATCAAACTCCACTAAAAGTAAGTATGCTTCTCAAAACCAAAAATACATGTCCTTAAAAATTCGATTGTCCTTTCAGTTTGTCCATATGTCTATGGATTGTATAGTCCACTAAAATTTAACCTTATTCCCATATATTGTTGCAAGTTCTCCAAAATTTCAAAGTGAACTAGTATCTTTATCTGATAGTCTCATTTCCCTCTAAAGTACAATTGGGCGAATTGATCTAAACCATATGTCATCTGTAGAAGGTGTGTAGATTTGGTCAATCGGTCGACAATAACCCATATCGTGATTTTCCTTAGTAGATCTCGACTAACTTACAATAAATTCAATTTCTATATGCTCTCAACTTTCATTCGAGGGTATCAAGTGTCTTAACAAAAATTTAGACAATCGTTGGTGCTTGACTCTAACTTGTTGACGTATCATTCATCTATCCACAAAGTTCCAATACTTCCTATCATATTCCTTCACCAAAAATATATTTCGCATATCTTGATAAATCTTTGTAACTCATAGTGAGCGATGTACGATATACAATGTGCTTATCATAATATCTCAATTCTTAGTTATTCGTCCCTAGACATAATCAAAATTTCTTCGTAGCCTAATGCACCATTAGAAGCTAAAACGGATATGTTGAGGTTTTCTATTAGATCACGGTTTCTCATCTTGCATAAAACTTATATGTCACTTGTGTCACATTAACTTATCTTTAAGTACAAGTCGTTCATCCATTGTTGCAGTAATTGTTTCAATCCATAAGAAGGTGTGACAACCTCGATTATCAACTTAGCAAACTTTCTCACTAATTTATTCTTGTCCTGTGGGTAACCTGGTCAACTTTCCTTTAAGCTATTGGAAATCTTCATCACACTTCTATATCCTTCCGCGAATTTTTCTCATCAATATGGTATTGTCATCTCCAAAAAAAAGAAAGCTTTCTATAACCTTATTTAATACCTAGAGAGTCACAGTAAACACCAAACTTCTCTTGCAATCATAGGATCCATTGTTAACAACTTCGACTTAACCAGATCAACTTATATTCCTCACATGGTAATAACTAGACCAACAAATATTAAACGGTCTAACCACAACTTTAAACTTAGTGAAATTCAGTAGGTGATATCGAGACCTCAAATCGATCCTAATTAAGATACTAGCTCCATTAAGTAATCAAACGAATCATTTATCCTTAACACTGGGTACTTGTTTGTAATCAAATAAATTCTCCATATAATCAATATACTCCATAAGTCCATCTTATCTTAACAAACATGATTGACTCTCCTCATGGTGATACTCTAAGTCGGATAAGTCCTTTGAACACTAATTCTTATAATTGCACATTCAACTCTTATAATTCCTTCATCGCCATCCTACGGGTGAAATTTGATATTGTGTCGTCCCAAGTAAAAAAAAAAATCAATGGTGAAATCTACAAGTTTATCATATGGAATCCCAAATAAAAGTTTCTAAAAAATATATTTCATAGCCTCGAATAATTAGCACATTCACCATTAACAAATCAAAATATTAGTAACTTACTGCACTATCCAAATACCTCGAACAATTTCTTTTCTTAAACTTTCTATTGCATTCTTTCCTGATACAACTCGGGGTACAATAGTAGTCTTTATCCCATAGAAAATAAACTCATCATCTTTGAAACATTATCTTCTTATATGACATTCTATACCTTCTAGGCTCTCACTAAGTTAGTCCATACCTTAGATTACCTCAAATTTTTTTTTACACAAGATATAAATCCACTTATAAACTATTTTCTCTAACTTTCAGTTTCACGACTTTAAACATCTAAACAATAACTACTATCTTTCCAAAAAATATACTAACATCATAACCATCCCAATGTATTATCATTAATACTTAAATGAAATGAACATGGCGTAAATCATGGATATATTCAACTCTAGAGCTACTAAGGTCCATCCAAAATCTATATTGCTAGTATTCTACTCATAGTCAATCCTAACATTCTAGATCGTCTGTTGTTTGAATAAACTCGTAATGAACCTTATGTATTCTATTACTATGTCTCTTGGGTCCTCTAGGGTTTGTATAATTCTCTATACCTCTCTATAGAATTCATCAATATCTTGCAATAGTTCAATAGTCATATTCTATCTTATGTGCTATGCATCCGTGAAATATAGTTTGCTCATTTTTTTTTCAATAGAAATCATGTAATTTGTTAATAGCGATGAGCGATAGTAATAGCGAGAGCTTGATGAGCGATAGCAATGGCGAGTAGTAGTAGAAGTAGCAATTGAACCTTTGAAAATTTAATTTCGTAGTAGTAGAAGTAGCAATGGCTTTGGAGTTGGCGTGGCATAGCGGTGGTGGATTCATAGACTCTTTTCATTTATTAAAAAAAACTTTTTTTTATTCATTTATCAGAGTACACACACACATATGAAAACTACATGTATATTTTTTTTTCAAGTCTACAGGAAGGTAGACTCGCTCTGATACCACCTGTAACGCCCCGAAATTTTTTTTTTACTATAAAATGTGTGCAAATATTCATTTTACCGTATGTAATACCCGAGATTTTTAGTATAAGTTTTATTAAGATCAGAATTAATATAGTTTTTAGTTATTAACATTTAGGGGCTAAAATTCTTATTTTAAAATACAAGCCCAATTTTCCAGTCAAATGTCTATTTACCCAAGTCCAAATTTTAAGTCAGGCCCAATTCGGGCAAACCCCTTATCATTGAAAGTCCAATTTTCTTAAGCCCAAAATTCTTATTGGCCGAGTGTAAGCCCATTATTTATTTTAACCCAATTATTCATACCTTATTAGCCCAATTTAACCCATTATTATTACTTTAGCCCATTATCGATTTTCCCTGGAGAGACATCTACATATAATTCTAACAGGCCATTTGACATTGAATGACTTTGAATAATAAACCGCATACATATTTTTTTTTATAAAAGAAAATAGGCTATAAATATGTCTCATTCGGAATCAATAGAACCAAGAAAGCAAATTATAGAGTGTAGAAAATTCGTATATTCATCTATTTCCAAGAAATTCGCACATTTACTAATTTATAAAAGAAGTATCCATTTTCATCTATTTACATAAATAAACTTAGAAAATCATAATAATTCATCATTTATTATCTCAATTCGAAAATTTCCTAGGAACTGAACATTTGTTCTTAACACAAATAAATTATCACATAAGTCAAAGCATCGTAGGTAAATACTTAGAAAATAATAATTTGTTTAACAATTTCTTTCAATTAAAAATTAACATTTAGAAAAAAGACATCACTCTAGAAGTTGCATAGGGAAATCATAATTCGTATAATAATTTCTTACTCAATTGAAAACAATATTTAAAAATAAAAAGACATTACTCCAATAGTTTCATAGGCCACCCATTATCCAATAACCATCGCCAACTAAAACACGAAAAGTTTGTTATATCGACACACTTCATGGAGTATAAATTGTCCAAGCTAAATACACAAATATCTCACATAGACATGCAAATACAATCCAATAGGACATAGCATAGATCATTTGAAAAACCATAGACATAGACAATAGGGTGCCTGCAGGGTTCCACCGAGGGATACATCGACCGGACCTCTTGAGTCTCTGGCTCAACAGGGCCTAAGCAACTGTACTACACATTCATGCAAAATAATCTAAGCATTTAACAAGGACAATAAAGTTTAGAAAACAAACCCCACCTTGAAACGTAGCTTGTAAATAAGTAGAACTAAAAAGTGTTGGATGCAAGCACGCCTAATCCTCATTCGGTACATCGCCTAACAATAGAAAAATATAATACTAGTCAAAAATCTCGAAAAATTCTAAACTTAAAATTTAGGAAACAAACACTAAAATCCTATTTTTTAGGGGCTTAAGAGAAAATACCAATAAAATTGAAGAGTCAAAAAGAATTTCTGGTTGAATTGGAATTCAAGGTTGATATTTGAACTGGAATGGTATTTTGGTAATTTCTGGCTCCAAAAAATATAATTGCCCAACTTAAAAATTGAAGCCACCTTTTTCTTCTTTTTTTTTTTTTTTCCTTTCTCTCTTTCCTTTCTTTTCTTTCTTCTTCCTTTTTCTTTCTTTCTTTCCTTTCCCTTATTTCTCCTCTGCCCCACCGTCACCTGCATCACCTCCAAACTTGAAACTCCCCCTTTTTTTTTTCTTTTTCTTTTCCTATCTCCTAATCTTTTTCTACTCCCAGCAATGTCATCTCCCTCTTTTCCTTCTCTTTTTTTTTTGATTGAATTCTAATTGAATAATTTGCATAACCTTACCCAAGTTGCAAAATCACCATCCTCTTCTTTTTCTCCCCCTCGTTTCTCTAAATCTGCCACCTCTCTCTCTCCTCGTATCCTTACTTTCACATTACAAATATTGCAGAGTTTTGTGGCAGCGGCCCGACTAAGAAGCGATTGACAATGGGGAAAATCGGGTCAGTGAACGAATATAGCGATTTGGTCAACGGCGAGACTGGCTGGGAAATTGTTGGGTTTTCAGGGTGTAAGCTTTGGGTTTGGTTCGGACGACGGAAACGGTGGGAGTGGCTAGCGGCGACGAGTTTGGGCTGAAGATTTGCTTGGAGGGACGATGGAATTGATAGCGAAAATAGTAGGAAATAATTCCAGAGGTGTTTTGTGAGAATGGTTTGACGTGAAATCTTATAATTAGGTTCTGGATATATGTATATATAATCAAGGCCAAAAGTCCTAAATAACCAAGGCTCTAAGAAATCTGATCAAATCAATAGATAAGGCTAATCGGCTATTTTAAATTTTTCTTGTAAACTGATAAGAAAGATTAAAGATTTTCCAGAGTTTGAAATCGTAGAAGTGCCTATCTATGAAATCTACAGTTTTGTTTTCTAAAACCTCTCCAGGGAAAATCGATAATGGGCTAATGTAATAATAATGGGTTAAATTGGGCTAATAAGGTATGAATAATTGGGTTAAAATAAATAATGGGCTTACACTCGGCCAATAAGAATTTTGGGCTTAAGAAAATTGGACTTTCAATGATAAGGGTTTGCCCGAATTGGGCTGACTTAAAATTTGGACTTGAGTAAAGAAGGCGTTTATTTGAAAAATTGGGCTTGTATTTTAAAATAAGAATTTTAGCCCCTAAATGTTAATAACTAAAAATTATATTAATTCTGATCTTAATAAAACTTATACTAAAAATCTCGGGTATTACATTATGATTGATTATGATAACCAAGACTTGTATGATTGCGTTTGTGCTTTAGATAATATGCAGGAACTACCAAGGAGCGCAAGAGGCGCGCACATGCAGAAAAACGTACGGGAGTTAGTTCTACACGGGCGCACGGCCCATGCTTTAGAGCACGCCCATGTCGTGCGCGTAGCTAAAGAAAAATCTGAAGAAATCGACGATGGCACGGCCCGTGCCAAATGACATGGGCAGCCCGTACCTAAGGTCGAAGACAGCCCTGAGAAATTCGACGAAGGCACGGCCCGTGCCTGTGGTCAAGAAAAAAGAGGAAGACCCTGAAGACAGCACGACCCGTGCCTATGAGCACGGGCAGCCCGTGCGCCCATCCGACGAGACCATTTCGAACCCAGAACTCAAGCCCTTGCCCGAGCATCTCAAATATGCATTCCTTGGAGCAAATAACACGAGCCCGGTAATCGTATCATCTCTTTTAACTTCAATTCAACTCGATAAATTGCTTAGGGTCTTAAGAAAACATAAGTCAGCGATAGGTTGGTCCATCTCTGATTTAAAAGGCATCATTCCATCGATTGTAATGTATAAGATTAGAATGGAAGATGTCTATAAACCTTCGGTGCAAAATCAAAGACGATTAAACCCTATAATGCAAGAAGTCGTTAGAAAAGAAGTTTTAAAATGGTTAGATGTTGGAATTATATATGTTATTTCTGATAGTTCTTGGGTAAGTCCGGTGCAAGTGCGCCTCGTTCCCAAGAACCATCCGCACAAAGTCAGGGTGGTACCTAAAAAAGGGGGGATACGGTAGTAAGAAACGAAAGTGATGAACCGATTGCCACTAGAGTAGTTCTTGGGTGGCGTATTTGCATTGATTATAGGAAGTTGAATGATGCTACTCGCAAAGATCACTTTCCCCTCCCCTTTATTGATATGATGCTTGATCGTTTGGCGGGATATGATTACTACTGTTTTCTCGATGGTTATTCCGGGTATAATCAGATCATGATTGCCCCGGAGGACCAAGAGAAGACGACCTTTACATGCCCCTATGGTACATTTGCATTTCGCAGAATGCCATTCGGACTTTGTAACGCGCCCGCTACATTTCAGCGATGCATGATGGCTATCTTTCATGATTTCATTGAGAAAATAATGGAGGTTTTTATGGATGATTTTTCTGTGTTTGGAGACTCATATGATCACTGCTTGGATAACCTTTCTCTAGTTTTGCAGAGATGCGAGGAGACTAACCTTGTTTTAAATTGGGAAAAGTGTCATTTCATGGTACATAATGGTATTGTTTTAGGCCACCGAGTCTCTTCTGCAGGTTTGGAAGTTGATAGAGCGAAGGTTGTTGCAATTGAGAAACTCCCACCTCCAACAAACGAGAAGGCCATTAGAAGCTTTTTGGGGCACGCCGAATTCTACATAAGGTTTATTCGTGACTTTTCTAAAATCACTAAACCTTTAAGTCAGTTATTAGAAAAAAGATACTGCTTTTATTTTTTCCGATGATTGTTTGCAGGATTTTGAGATTCTGAAGAAGGCTTTGGTGACAGCACCAATTCTAGTAGTTCCGGATTGGAGTCAGCCTTTCGAGCTTATGTGTGATGCCAGCGACTTTGCAGTTGGGGTTGTTTTGGGTCAGAAAATAGACAAGATGTTCAGAGCCATCTACTATACGAGCAGAACTTTAGACAGCGCCCAACAAAACTACACTACCATTGAGAAGGAAATGCTGGCAATCGTGTTTGTATTCGACAAGTTCCGGTCTTACTTGATTGGAACTAAGACGATAGTCCACACCGACCATGCGGCAATCAAATATCTATTCGACAAGAAGGATGCCAAATTACAAGAATTCGATGTGGAGATTCGAGGTAGAAAGGGCTGCGAGAATGTAGTAGCCGGTCACTTGTCCAGACTGGAATACAAGAAGGAGGAGAAAGAAGACACAGAGGCAATTAAGGAGGACTTCCCCGGTGAGCAAGCTAAATTCCCATGGTATGCAGATTTTGTTAACTATTTGGTTGCAGGGGTCTTGCCTCCGGATTTATCATCTTATCAAAAGAAGAAATTCCTTCATGATGTCAAGTTTTACATGTGGGACGACCCCTTGCTCTTTAAGAGGTGCGCCGACACCATCATTCGACGATGTGTGCCTCAAGAAGAGTGGGAGGGAGTTCTACAACAGTGCCATTCTTCACCTTCCGGGGGACACTTCGGTCCAACACGTACGGCGGCAAAGGTATTACAAAGTAGTTTATACTGGCCTACGTTATCTAATGATTGTTATCTATTTGTACAGCAGTATGATAGGTGCCAGCGGATGGGGAACATCTCGAGACGACATGAGATGCCCATGACCAATGTGATGGAGGTTGAACTCTTTGATGTGTGGGGGATCGACTTCATGGGCCCCTTCCCATCTTCGTCAAGTTATCAATACATTCTACTTGCAGTGGAGTACGTATCTCGATGGGTTGAGGCAATTCCGGCACAGACCAATGATGCGCGAGTAGTGCTCAAATTCCTAAAAATAAATATATTCACTCGGTTTGGAACCCCGAAAGCTTTGATTAGCGACGGGGGGTGACACTTTGTGAATAAATTAATGAGCACTTTACTTGCGAAGTATGGGGTCAAGCACAAGGTGGCATTAGCATACCATCCGCAAGCAAACGGACAAGCAGAGGTAGCCAATCGCGAGATTAAGCAGATTTTGGAGAAGACGGTAAATATAAATCGCAAAGATTGGGCCATGAAGCTAGATGACGCATTATGGGCATATCGGACTGCATACAAGACACCATTGGGCACATTACCGTATCAGTTAGTATTCAGGAAATCGTGTCACTTGCCCGTCGAATTGGAGCATAAGGCGTTTTGGGCTGTGAAGAAGCTAAATTTTGACTTCCAAACAGCGGGTGAGAAGAGGCTCTTGCACTTAAATGAGATGGAGGAATTCTGGGATGAAGCTTATAATAATTCCCGGATTTACAAGGAGCGAACCAAAAGATGGCATGATCGAATGATAAAGAAGTGATAGCTTTTACCGGGTGAACAAGTCCTTTTGTTTAACTCGCGTCTTAAACTCTTTCCGAGAAAACTTAAGTCTAGATGGTCGGGGCCGTTTGTGATAAAGAAGGTGTTAAATCCTCCAGGAATAGTGGAGTTGTTGAGCCGAGATGGGGAGACGTTCATGGTGAATAGCCAGAGGATCAAGCATTACTTGAGTCGGGATCAAAAGGAAGAGGTGACACGCCTCACTTTGCTAGAGCCGTGATCGACTAAACAGGCGTCAAGCTATAGACGTTAAATTCAGCGCTTGTTGGGAGGCAACCCAATGGTTTTGCTGTTTTATTTCTTCAAATATTTTCTTGGTTTGTTTTTTCCCTTTTCTAAGTTAGGATTTAATTGCTTTCATAGGTTATAAGTTTTCCCTATTTGTTCTAAAAAAAAAAGAGACGAACTATTTGCGGTACCCAGCACGGGCAGCCCATGCGCATTACGCACGCCCGTGCTGGTCCCAGGTTTTGGGTTGTGAACTTTGGCACCCCGCACGGGAAACCCGTGCGCATTAAGCATGCCCGTGCGGTGTCCAGGTATTTTTGGGGTCAAAACTTCGGCCCCTAGCACGGGCGGCCCGTGCCATATGGGCACGCCCATGCTCTTTTCTGCTGAACCAGTAAAAACACGCAGGAGGCTTGTTTTTTTTCACAAACCCTCTATCTCCCTCGCGCAAACTGAGCAAAGATCGAACCCCCCTCAAAATATTTTGAAAATATCTCTAGATTATCAATCCAAATCATTTCCCACACTACTCTAACTCGAATTACACTCGTGAAATTGCTTTGAAGCAAGAAATTGGGGTAGAAAGCACCTAGGGTTTCAAACTTCTACTCTTCTCAAAATTCTCGGGATTTAAGGTATGAATTGCACTTTTTTATTTTGAATTTCTTGAGGATTATGAATTAGGGTTGTTATATGATGCTTGTTTGATACTTTTGCCATGAATTTAATTGAAATTTTCTATTGGGCATTTTATCGAACACCTTGTGGGTTGATGAATTAGGATAATTTTGTTTGATTATTTGATGGATTATACATGTGCTAGATTGTTTACGGTGTTAGTGGCTAAGATTCTCGGCAATTATATTGGTATTTTACTTGAAAGCTTAATTGTGGATTAAATTGTTGAGATGAGACACTGTGCCTTTGTTGGATTGTTGTATGTATTCATCGATTTTGTTGTTTTACTTGGCACGTACGAATTCTCATGATTGTTTTGCCAGGTAGACGAGGATGGGGGGCCGTAGCCGCACGAGCTCCACCACACCCGGACAGCCCCGAGGCTTACGGGCTCACTATTACCAAGAATTACATACTGGATAGGTGGAATCGGCTCATCACTGGTTCTTTCGCACCCACACGCTATGCCGACGATGAATGTACGCAAACTCTCGGGATACACGAGGAGGTGTGGCAAATGTTTGAACGAGTTGGATGGACCGCATTCATGCAAGGGTGGTGGCCAACCTACAAGACACTCGCACTTAAGTTCTTAAGCACCGTCCAGGTTACGGAAATGCTACCACGGAATGAGCCTCGAAAAATCCATTTCAGGTTGGGCAACGAATGGAGGAATGTCACTATTGCCGAATCAATCGATTTTTGGGGTACCATCGAGATGCCCCTTGCATCGAACGGCCGCAAATTACAACTCGCATGAATTCTAAATGTTGTTGTTGATCAAACCCCGAAACCGGCCTCATGCAATATGAGGCACGCTCCTCCAACGCCTTGTCACTCGCAACCCCATATTCCGCTATATTCAAAAAGTGACGGCCCATTCGGTGTTCGCCGAAAGACAACAATGGGGGTATGCAAGCGAGGAGCTATACCTACTTTGGTGTATGCTCACCCGCACCCTTATAACATGACGGCGTACTTTGTGGAACACGCCTTACGCATAACAAAGATGACATGGGAAAATACTAATTGGGTGAATGATAACCCCAATCGCACAACATTTTGGGGTCAATATAATTTTTTTAATCGAGCCATTAGCGGGCAGCAAAGGTTTTTTTTGAATCATCAACATGAGCGCCCTTCACACCAATGAAGATCATCAAGCAATGAGGAGAATATCCTCTCTGTTTTCTACAAAAAGTCGAATTTTCGGCGTTCCCTTTCCTAACCCGCACTCATTTGAATTCTAATTGTGTGGTAGACAACCAAATAAAAAGCGGCTCATGTATTTCGATGCACATATCGAGCCATGGACGGTTTAGTTTGACAAAGACGAAAAAAAGGAGAAGGGTAGTCGGGTTACCCGAATAAAACGAAGAGGACTTGGTGATGGAGGCGCAGAGAGTATGATAGGCATGAGAGGGGATTCGAGCAGGGCTTCCAGCAGGAGGTTTGAGCAATGGGCGGCTCGCAGGCGGCCCGACATTCTAGAGAGCTCCCGCTAAGGTGAGGAGCGTGGGGGACAATACGATCATGATAGATTCTGAGAGGCAGTGCCTTTGAGGAAAGCTTGCGGACAAAGATAGATGGGACGACCATCGTCTTTGCTTTCCGAGAAGTCCAGGAGCAAAGGTACCAAGCCCGTAACTTGTGGTACCAAGCCCAAGCAGCGGCGGGGAGTTGGAGATATTACGCAATATTTGACATTGCATCGGATTGAAAATTGGCATATCTCCCAGGGCCACTTTCCGCCGCCACCCCCAAAGTGATCCAGGTCATATCCACACTTTTCTTTGAAATTCTACCTTCTCTTTTAGGCGCTATAATTTCATTCAAGTTTGGGGGGGGGAGGTAGTAATTTTTTTAATGGGTGTGGCGTTTCCATTCATTTAGTTGTATTTAGAGCATATAGGTTGCATTGCATTAGATGTTTGATTTTTTTTATGGTTTTAGCACGTTTATTGCTTTCCTAGTTGTTAGGGAGTGAGTTGACCGCTATTGTGTGGTTGTTGTATTGATTGTGATCTTGATCTTGGGAGCATTTGCGGACTGGTTTGTGTTGTTTTGAATTGAATGTTGAGTGTGAGTTGACCGGGTTGAGAATAGTTAATATGGAGCATGGGATTATTGGATCATGGGTAACATACTTTGAATTATGCACCTACAAGCATGTGAGCTTTTGAGCCTTTACTGCTTTCATATTATGCAGTATTGTTTGTGATTGAGTGTGTCAGTCATGTTGATTTGAATTCTAGAACTTGCTCTGGTATCTCCGTCAAAGTCACATGTTGTATGCATTCATGAAAATGATTTTAGGCCATTTTTGTTAAGCCCTTCAAGCCTTTTTGTCTACCTTATGATATTTGATTTCCCTAGTTAGCCAATTTAAACCTATTGCCTGATTTTTTGATAGCCACATTGCAAGCCTTAGAACTTTGTATGATTTATCTGTTACCCTAAGCTTGAGTGTATAGCATTGAGAAAAAGGGGATGAAAAAAAAGGGTAAATGAATGGGTGTCAAGAAGTTAGAAACTGTGTACATGTTGGGTGCTTGGGAATAAAAGAAAAAAAGGAAGAAAAAAAGTGAAGAATACTCACAAGGAGTCGGAAAGAAAAATCGACTGCAAATAAGTGAGTCGACCAGAAGGGAAAAAGAGCTGGAAATTATGATGTAAGGCGAAGGGGAATGATGTGTATGAAAAAGAAGGGTGAAATAGAGAAAGTGATAGGAGATAAGGCGATTGGAAGTACATAGTTGATTTGAATTAGAATAATGGTTTGAGAAAAACAATGTGTTTACCAATCTATACGCTTGAGTTGAGTCACTTTATCCATATTTCCCTACCTTTACCAAAGAGCCTTCATTACAACCATAAACAAAGTGTGATTTTTCCTTTCTGATTTGTGAATTACATACAAACGAGTGGCGGAGATGTGAGACGATTTGCAAGCATATGGTAATTCTGCAACATTGATATGATTTGAGCGAATACACGTCCCTTATTATTCTAGTGAGTAGAGTATACACTTTATCCTTGAGAGGCGTGATTTGAAGTGTTTTACCATGATTTTTATAGACTTGTGCTCGTGTTGGCTTTTTGAAACTTAGTTGGTTTGTGCTTGATGTCTATGGAGAGATGACATGAATTGTGATGCGGTGTTCTTTGAGTTGTTCGTCTTTACCCCTTTTGTGTTGTCTTGTTTATAAGTGTTGATCGGAATTTATCACGGTTTAAGTTTAAGTTTGGGGTTTGATTGACATGTAGTTTGCATGTATTTTAGGCTTGATCTTGGCTAGAATATGTTGATATGCATGCATTATATGAGTAAATAGGGTTATATTCTTGTTTTGTGGAAAAGGATTACGCTTTGCTCGTTTTGTAGGAATTTATCAATAATTATAGCATTTTGGCAACAATCCGAGCATTGCAATCGCAATATTTGATGTAAAGTACGAAGTTTGGAGTCGAGTCGAGAAGAAATTGGATGAAATTGAATTGAAGGCGAAAAACGGAAGAAAATGAGCTAATCGCCGGTGATACATGGTGAGCACGGGTAGGGCGTGCTTTCCTAAAGCACCGCCCGTGCTCAACCCAGATGTGAAGATTTTTTAAAAGTGTTCGACCGATAGCACGGGCAGCCCATGCCATATGGGCACGCCCGTGCTCTCTCGAAAGTTGGAAATTTCATGCGGCACATAGCATGGGGTCAAGGCGTGCAAAGGGCACGCGGTCGTGCTCCTCATTCAACTAGGTTTTGACCCAAACGAAGTACAAATAGACACGGGGCAGCCACAAAAGGATTGAAGAGATACGCTGATTTTGCCCTAGAAAAACCAGAGAAAAGAGCAGTTTTCCACGGGAAACTTCGAGTGATCGATCAAGACCGCAACCACACCTTCGAGGATTGAAGATAGATCGAGAGATCGTCATCATCCCCGAGTCACCCATTCCATCATATCGTTATTTCAATTAGTTAGATTTTGATTATGAATAATTTGTCTATGAATTGTTTATCTTCGATGTATGGCTAAACACTTTGTGATTCCCAGGTTTGGGAGTAGGTTAATAAACACTTTTATTTGATGATTAATGATAATTGAAGTTAATGTTTTCTTCCTCTATTCAAGTACTTTGCTTTAATTCTTGTTTTATCAAAAGGCCATTGATTTAAACTTGTTTGATGTATTGATTCATAATTCTAACCGATGAGTTTCAATACTAGATCTTGAGTACTTGACACAAATAGATTGCATGATTGAGAAGTCTGTGAATATTTGCGAGACCTTATAATCTTTTGAAATTTTGGGAGTTGGATATCTTATGTTGAGTAGAGATGCTAGCATAGATATTCCAATCAACACTTTTACATACATCTCGAGAGAGGGGGTAAATTACTTTAGTGATTGGTCTATAGAGAAGAATACGTTTAATCTTGGTTTGATTAATCTGCTAATAAAAGGGGGATATTAACTGAAACACAACCCAAGAATCCATCTATCCATACTTGATCTTTCAATCACTCTTTGTTTTGTTATTTTAGGATTAATTTCTGCTTTAGTATTAACAAAACCAATCCATCACAGTTCGATCGTTTAGATAAAAATAGGGCTATTATAATCCAATACTTAGTACATCAATTTATCAATCCCTGTGGATTCGACCTTGCTAACCCTATTCTATATACTGCGCCGTACACTTGCGGTGAAGCTAAGAAAATAGGCGAACAAGGATGCAGCTTTCGGTGTACCTTTTATGGTGGCTTTGGAAAACCAGGAACTTGTGGGTTTTTCAAAACATCATATGGCATGAAATGGATATTGTGAATTGGGTTGTACAAGAATGGCATGAATTTCAAAAGATCTCGGGAAACAATGTGGAGATTGGAGATAGCCAAACCAACTCAACTCTGCAGAATTTGGATTACAATCCTGTTATGAAAGCGGTAGGACATCATTCCATGATGATCAATGTTGCGAATATAATGGGACTGGAAACGGTGTTTGGAGGGTGGATTTGTGATGACAATAATTGACCAATCAGAACATGGAACTCTTCTAGGGACTATATCGATAGTTCAGTATAGGAGTGGCCACGATTCCGCAACCGCCGGTTCCGGTTCCAAAATCATCGGTTCCGGTTTCTCATTTTGGAGGAACCAGAACCGGAACAGTTGCCTCACGGTTCTGATCTGGTTCAGAACCCGGTTCCTCCACGGTTCAGGTTCTGGTTTTAATTGGAACTGTTTGTTTATCTTTTAATAATTATTTGATTTCTTAAAATAGTTTATCAATTTTGAGTTTAAAAAAAGGAAAATAAAAAAAAAAGACTTGGACTTAATATTCAATAAAGTTTTATACTTAATATTAATAATAATATTAAAATATCTATATATACTATTAGAGTATAGAAGAATCGAAGTTCACGTATTTCGCTTACAACATTTGGTCTAAAACGTGTCTCATGTAGTTACAAAAATAAAACATCATAATAAACATTTAACATTTCTTCTATCATGTATTTACCAAAACAAGATTGTTGGTTTAACCTTAAAAAAAATAGTTTCATCACGGTTCCACCGACAGTTAAAACCGTCGGTTCCACGGTTTTTGAGATCTAGGAACTGAAATCGGAACCAGAACCAGCCTACACAGTTCTGGTTCTATTTTTGGAACCATTGACCACGGTTACGGTTTCGGAACCATTGAGTACGGTTCCGGTTCCAGTTTGGAACCCAATTTCGGTTCCATTTGGCCACCCCAAGTTCAGTGGAAGCCATTTTTATTGGGATTCGTCAAGGTTTCTGTTTTGCTGCTAATCTGAAAATCCGATGCATAATGATACAAATAGATGATGAGGGTATTGCTTGCAACCTTAACAAAAGGACTCAGTTCGATCCTAAGGTTACAGAAATAACCGAAGACATCTTTTTGTTATGTTTACTTTTTGATCAAGTGGTCTTTTTCGGGCATGGATGCCAAAGTAAAAGCACTTGTAATAGACTAGCTTCTTTAGCTTTTGATGTTGATGTTGATTCGAATGGGTTGACCAATTCCCAAGTTCTGCTTTCGTTTGCTTTTACTACTTGGTTGTTTAGCCTTGATTGGCTACGTTGTAATACTCTTTGTATTGTTTGAGTTTTATTTATGAAAAGCTATCGTTTGTAAAAAAAAAAAGAATTAGCAATTAGTAAGTTAGGTAAATAAAATAATATTAATATTTAAATATTAAGAATATAAAATTAAAGCTATATTTTATTAATAACAATTTATGATAATAATCACATGGTACAAATTTCGTGTTATTATAATTCGGCTAAATAAAATTTGGGGCATCACATGGTGAATGAGGAAGAATTATTGAATTTGAAAAAAGCAATGAATAATTAGTGCATTTCAAAGTGAGAATGGAGGAGTATTTGCGGAATTTACAAAAAAAAAAATGTTAAAAGCCAAAAAAGATAATTGGCCGGGTCAAAGGGTCATATCTGATACATATCACCGGGAAATGCAACTTATTCTATTTTACCAGTTTTTCACATGCAATTTACTAATAATGAATTCCTTCTTTGCTCTTATACAATTAAATTGAATATTTTTTTTTTGAGGAAAACAATTAAATTGAATATAAGGTATAACTGATTATCATTTTGCCTTGAGAGTTGAGCCACTGGAGTTTATCTCGATATGTTGGATCATATAAAGAATTGGGCAGGGCTATGAGCCTATGAGTATGACTACGAAATTAAGATTCATAGAATGATTGGACCCTTAGCAGACAAGGGTGGTACTTAGGGCTGTGCACGGGATTTGAAGATTACCGAAATCGAACAGATATCCCGACTAAAAGATCTCTGAACCGAAAATATCCGTTGACTTTTGATTTTATTCGAACTGTACCGTGCCGAAAATATTTATGGTACGGTTCTGGAGATTTTTTAAATACCCGTACCGAGAACCGTACCGAACCACTCCGAACCGAGGACTCGAAGCTAGAACCGATTTTAAAGATTTTATATAAATACATATACATTATTTCTATGTTGTTTTTATTTTGATATTGAATTAACTACAAAGTATTTGAAATTAAATTGAATATAAAGCATATTTCTGAAAAAATCATAATACTACAACTATTATAAATTTTAAAAAAATTTAATATTAATAATAAAGTAAATAATTTGAAATGGAAATTAGTTAAATGATTAATAATTGCACTTAAAAGAGAAACAAGTAATAGTATCATATTATAAAAATATAAAAAATCATATTTTAATTTTTTTACCACATCACATAAACTATAAATATAATTTTATTGATTATGTTAAGTTATTAAGTATGAGACATTGAGATTATAAATTTATACAAGTTTTTATTTCATTTTAATTTATGAAAACTATTAGTTAATTATATATGTTCTATATCAATAGAATGACAATTGCCCAAATAATATACTATTATTGTATTATAGAGGTTATTAAGTTTAGAATTTTGGATTGTGTTACCTATTATAGTTTTAGTTTTTATTTTGAGACTACGCTAAAAAGATATTAGAACTCTAGAATTATATCCGTTTGGTGATTTTTATATTGATTTTCTTTTTCTTTTTTTTTTCAAATTTGTATGTTTTATTTATGGCTAATCTCCGAATCTCCGTCCCGAACCGTACCGTCCCATTAAAACCGAATCTCCGTCTCGAACCGTCCCGAACTTTCGGTACGGTTCGGGCGAAGATTTTTTTCTATGGTTCGGTTCTGGAGATTTATTTTCAGATTCTCCGAACTTCGGGACGGTTCTAGGGATTTCCAAATCTCCGAACTGTCTCGTACCGTGCACACCAGTGGTACTATGTTATCAAATTCGTGGGTCAAACTAATTTGATATTTGGTTTGGTGAGTGGATCTTTTCATCGTCATTGGATATGAATTGGATCTATTTGGGTTCAAAACGAAATAATTTTTCGACCCAATTAGAATCAACACATACAAAACTCTCACAAATTTATTAGCACTCTTACAAATCCCACCTCCCCCCCCAAAGGGCCCAAATCCAATTATGCAAATGAGGGAAGTTGGCTAACATTTGGGCCATGCCCTTTGTTATTCTGCGGCATAGAACTTGCAAGTATTAATGAAGTACTTTGCAACCTTATTTGCATTTTCATTTGTTTGGAATTATTCTATGAAAGAAGAACGAATTAGACACACGATAAAGACGTTAAAATAAAAGTATTAGATAAGCAACAAGAATTAATAATCGAGAAATAAAAAGTAGCTAGTATAATCTCATGGAAAATACACTCACTCCTCTCGGAGTTTCAATACAAAAAGAAGCTCCCAAAAGAATCCAAATCAATGTATAAATCAAGTACAAGCAAAAAGTCCAGAACCCTATGGGCTAAACGCAACCAATATAGGAATATATAGATATGGGCCGGGACTCAGGAAGTAAATGCCCAGACAAAGCAATCTAAAGTAGCAAATAGACCAAAGCCCATCCCAAAACAAAGCTACCAGAGATCTTCTGCAACGACCACATTGTATTTGCTCCACTCTGCAATGGAAATTTCAAGATCAACAATTCAGAGCTGAATTGCAAAGAAAAACATAGTCGCGTGATATTAAGAACAAAAATTTGATCCGAAAAACTCATCTTCTCGCATCCCGCACTAAGTCTAAAGAAACGTCTTCAAAGACATTTAGTTCGAAGGTGCTTCTGTGTTAGTGTTGCTACTACACAGAAGAAGTAAGTCGTTTCATCTTTGGAAGCAATACGTCAAACCGTGAGCACTAGCCGGGACGTAATTGCTTTGAATTAGAAAAAACTCAAGAAACACTAGGGTTCAATTGTTTGGAGATACATTAAATGTGACTAGAAACAGATCCACTGGTCCACAAAATATATATGTATAAAGATTATAAACCAAACAGGCGATTTACAATACTGAATCGTTTGGTGTATGTTAGGCCTGCTTACTATGTAGCTAGTGGTTAAATCTAGTAATTCACATGGCCATGGAGCACAAATAATAGTGAAAATCGAACCAAGCTAATCAATACTTGACTCGAGATCTATTGTTAAAAGCACGTTTGAGCTCGGCTCGTTAGCACAACGAACCAAGCTTGAACACAAGTTTTTGTTAGATAAAATATAAAGTTGAGTTTGAGCTCGACTCGATTAGTAAAAAATTAATATAAAACTTGAGCTCAATTCATGTTTGGCTCAACTCGATTTATAATCAAACCAAGCTCAAACCCAATTTCTGATGCTCGATAAAAATTCAAACAAAATTAAACCATACTATACTCGATTCGATTCGTTTACACCCCTATATGATACCTACTCTCTAAAGCTCAAGCTCCAATATAAACCAGTGGGAAAATCGGCGTGAAGTGCACAGGTTGAGAGAAGCCAGTTCATATAATTACAAAGTAGCTCAAATTAATTAAGATTGACCTACACTATAATGTACCTGTATTTAATTGCAACTATAATACACAATTCATTGAGGCAATATACAACATTACGCATGATATTCAGATATTGTAAAATGCACGGAACCACCGGCGCACAGTAGCAAGATCGGTTTCAAAATATAAAATATTTAGATACAGAGTAGATGTGGTTGTGAGGTACCTGATCAGTGGCTGAAGGAGCAGGAGAAAGACCTAGGAGACTCGGCGCCGGAGATCCAGTCGGAGGAGCCGGAGGACTCAAGAGAGACGGAGATGGCGCCGGAGACGTCGGCGTGGATGGAGCCGGAGCTGGAACGGAAGCCGGCGGAGAAGCGAGTGGAGCCGGCGTAGGAACAGCCGGAGGGGGAGGAGATGGAGGGGTTGCAGGAGGCGGCGAGCTCACCGGCGGAGGGGTTGCAGGAGGCGGCGAGCTCACCGGAGGAGGAGTAGCCACAGGCGGAGGAGAAGCAGGCGTGGCGACGGGTGGAGGAGTGGCAGCTGGTGGCGGAGAAGTAACCGCCGGTGGAGGAGACGAGACGGTTGGAGGCGGAGATGAAGTCGGCGGTGGTGTTGCTGCTGGTGGTGTCGGGGTTGTAGGAGGCGGAGCTGCGGTGGTAGGGGGAGTGGCGGTGGGGGTGGTCGGAGTTGGCGGAGTAGGAGATGTGGTCGGAGAAGTAGCCGGAGATTGTGCGCCGACGCCGGCGAAGACAATGCAGATCACAGCCGTGAACGTTAGTAGTTTACGAGCCATTATGAATAAAATGCGCTACAATGTTAACGTGCGCACCAAAGAGAGAGGTTGCTGAATCTGTGAGCGGGGTGAAGGTTAAGTGGGAGAGTCAGGGGAAGGGATTGTATATATAGGGAGGACAATAGGTATGAATTAAATCCTAAAGACGCTTAAAAGCTGAAAAGGTTGTATTTTATGGTGTGGAACCGTAGAGGAGTAAAAAGAAAGGTACCTACTTTTTTGGTACTAAATAAAGTCTAGTTCGTGTAACACAAGGGATTGGAAGTTGTGATCTGTGACTACCATAATACTCTGCAGTTAGATATATGTGGGTCCTACTAATTTGTATTTGGGAAAAACCCATTTCTAAGTAAATGAAAAATAAAGTACACATAATACTTTTTAGCTAGGGTTTCTGCTGTAAAGCTCAACTTTTAGTGTCTTTTACCACAATTGGAATGAGTTAAAAGTTAAAAACCAATGTAAGTGATGATGCTGGCTATATATTTTCACCATCAAAGTTTACCTTCCACACTTGAGGTAAACTCTTGCCTCACTTTATCTGGAAAACTTCGTATCTGACTATCTGTATTTGGGATAAATTAATTATCATGTAAAATTTGTGATTTCGATCAAGTTTCAATTTTTATGATAGGTCGTTGTCATTAAAATAAATGCATTATTAAGTTGTGTTTTCTAACTATAGCAGGTCTTTTGTAAGACACATAAGGCTGTGAGATGGTGACATTTTTAATGTAACAAGTGATACTTTGTCAAAATATACTAATTTAAGTGTATTTCGACAAGTATCACTTTTTATTCTAACTGTCCTACAAACTTTCACCATCTCACGTAAATATTGGGTTCTAATTGTATGAAGTAAACCAATATAATTAGTGTAATTAATAAGCTTCCGTTTATTTACTCAATATAGTCAACTATAAAAAAGGTTACCTTTTTTGTTGATGTGCTTGTATTTTATTTGGTTTCGCATATATGAATGTGTCGCCATATGAATTTTATATTAATTATATATAAAAATATATCAATGCTCATTAATACAATGTATCGATGTGAAATAGAAAACACTTAAATTGCACCTGGATTAAAGAATTAAAAAAAACATTTCTCATTATATCAGTTTTTTTATATAATTTTTATAGTGGCGCAAGCAGCTATATATTGCGCCTCCCTAGTATTTGAATGTAATACTAAGGAGACACAATTTGCTCTTGAACCTAAAATGAGAATTTAAAAAAAAAAAAACTATTGTTGGTCCCATTTGCTTTTGTGTCTCCAATCTGCTCTTGCGCTTGGAATAAGAATTTTAAAAAAAATAAACAAAACTATTGTTGACGCATTATGCAATTGCGCCTCCTATTTCTGCTACACTTATATAGTCAGTTCCCCTAATCTTCACCCAATTTCAATAATTTGATGCTATTTTCGCCCTATTTCAACAATTCTTGCCATTCATTACGTTAGGGTAAGTGTATCGAATTACTAAATTCGGGATACTGTTGTTCAAATTTTACACGTTATTATAGTATGTGTCAAATCTAATTTAAATTCATATAAAGAAGTTATACAAATAGTGTAGATCCATCAAACAATCTATCATGCCCATGTGAAGGAGTTATGTAAAGCAAAACTTGAAAAACAGTCATGTCGCATAATGATATTATGTAATAATTTCATTGATTTTCTTCGTTTGGTAGCCAAGGAAAAAGGTGAGGAATGGAAAAAGAAAATAATATGCAATTGGTAAAGTTACGTTGCGTTTGGTGTTATTTTTGTATTCTGAACAATATCAAAAATTATTTTAAGTAGTTGAATTGGATAACGTGAGGAGAAGCAAAATATAAAACATTAAGAAATAATAAAAGTGATGGTTATGATTGTATTGTGGTTATTGATAAGTTATAGTATTCAGGTTATTAAATTGTAATTTATCAATTTCAGATTTATAAAATTATTTCCACAAAATCTCATAACAAGTTTGAAACCTACTTGAAATGGATTTTTAGGTATAAAAGTTCGTTAAAACTAACGTGTTTGCTAGTTATTTATTAATCGACTTTCGGAACAAGTCACTTCTTCAAAAGTAATAGTACTAATTCGTGACTTTTGAATTTTATTGACAATATTTATGCAAAAATTAAGTGCATTTCCACCAAATACTAAAGAGTATTTATAAAACTTTTTTTTGAAAAAATCTACGTTGAAAAGTTCATTTCTTATAAGGAAAATTTCTCTCTCTAGGAAGATGCTCTCTTCTCTCTCATCTCATAGGTGCGACGCATCATGAGGGTTTTTCACCATGAACGACCTTATTTGATCTCTTCCCTAAATATCACAATGCAAATTTGGGTTCTGCACATAATCATGCAACCCCGTTTGTGATACCCCAAGGATTTACGCTTTCTCCATCCGGTAACACGCAAGAAGCAGAGCATGCATCTTCTCAAATGATCGCAGGTTTGCACGAGTTACAAAATTTGAGGATTCTTACACGTTCGTCCATGGTGGATCCGGTCATTCCTTCTCCTAGGGTTTTCGATAGGGCTACTTTAAACCCTATACACATTATTCAGATTTTTATGAATTCGCCAGGATCATCTCAAGATACGCAAGAATCCAATGATACTCAAGCTAAGAGGGGTTATGTTCATCCGATTACAGATTTCGATCGCACGAAACCAAGACTGCTTCAAGACTCAATCAGGAACATCCCAAATTGTTTCCCCCATTCCCTTATGCAAATTTAAAAACCCGGGAAGGCTATCAACCCAGTTAAGAAAGAGGGTCTTTATTCGGGTATGATTGACGAGGGAATTTATCAACAACGCACGATCGAACTTTGTAATTCCTTAATACGACATCTTATACAACCAAAGGGGTCCAAGCCATTCACATTAGAAAGTCTTAAAGCTAAACTTCAAGGAATTTGGCGAGTTCAGTTTGCTTTGCGTTTGGTAGGGTTATTTTAGTTTGATTTGGACGAAAAGAAATTGAGTTTTGGCAAAAGTATCTTGGAACTTGAATCCGGATTTATACGTATTTCTAATTACATACCTGACTTCAGTCCTTACAAAATCAATACATCTAAAGCACAAGTTTGGGCGAGGATATACGAACTAAGTATTGAATATTAGCACCCGAGTTGATTACAAAAGCGCTAGCAGCGGTTACGCCTGTGCAAATAGATAACCATTATTTGTCGGGGAAGTGGGACACTTTATCCGCATTCTTGTCGAAATTGATCTAATAATCTAGTCCAAGAGTTTATTATGGTAGAATGTGTGGGGCATTGTGCAATAAGATCGTGCATGGGAGTTGAGATTACCAGGGAATCAACCGATATCCAGGATCGAAAAATCTTGAACTAAAAATATCCGTTGACTTTTTGACTTTTCCCGAACCGTACCATCCTCGAAAATATTTGTGGTACGATTTTGGAGATTTTTAAATACCATCGAACCATTCGAACCGAGGACCCAAAGCTAGAACTGATTCTATATATCTTATATAAATACATATGCATTATTTTTATTTTGTTTATATTTTGATATTCAATTAACTACAAATTATTTGAAATTAAATTAAATATAAAACAAATTTATAAAAAAAACCATAATACAACAACTATTATGAATTTTAAAAAACCGTAATATTAATAATGGAGTAAATTATTTGAAATTAAAATTAGTTAAATGACTAGTAAATTGCACTTAAAAGAGAAACATAATCTAAATAAGCAGTAGTACCATATTATAACAATATAAAAAAATCATACTTTATTTTTTTTACCACATCACATAAATTATAAATATAATCTTATTGATTATGATAAGTTGTTAAGTATGAGATATTGAGATTATAAATTTATATAATATTTTGTTTCATATTAATTTATCAAAATTATTAGTTATTTATAATTGTTCTAAGTTAATAGAAGGACAATTACCCAAATAATAAAATATTATTATTTTATAGAGGTTATTAAGTTTAGAATTTGAGACTGTGTTACCTATTATGGTTTTAGTTTTTATATTGTGACTACACTAAAAAGAGACTAGAAGTATATCCATTTGGTGATTTGTATATTGATTTTTTTTTTCAAACTTGTATGTCTTATTTATGACTAATCTCCGAATTTCCATCCTGAATTGAACTGTACCGCATCGTCCCATTAGAACTGAATCTCCATCCTGAACCATCCCGAACTTTCGATACGATCCGGGATGGAGATTTTTTTCTGTGGTTCGATTCTAGAGATTTATTTCTAGAATCTCCGAACTTCGGGACAGTCCTGGATATTTCCAAATCCCCGAACCGCCTCGTCCCGTGCATACCCCTATTGTGCAATTATCTCACTTAGTTATGAAAATCTTCCGGATTTTTGTGTTTCTTGTCGCATTGTTGGGCATAACATCAATAGTAGACAATCAAAGCCGAATGATGATATAGCTAAGGACAAAAGTCCACATCCTCCCCGTGGATGTTCAACTACTAGCGTTGTGAACCAAGGGAGGTTCCATTCTTCTAAGGGCAAGTCTGTGGATACGGAGGTTTGGATTCAACGTACAAATAAAAATACTCGTGCTCCGAAGTCTGGACCATCTACTTCAGGTATTCAAACACATAATCCTTTTGATATTTTGGGAGAGGACTTGGACGTTTCAACGAACAACACTACGGTATCGGAGCCACCTACTTAGTTATGAAAATCTTCCGGATTTTTGTGTTTCTTGTCGCATTGTTGGGCATAACATCAATAGTAGACAATCAAAGCCGAATGATGATATAGCTAAGGACAAAAGTCCACATCCTCCTCGTGGATGTTCAACTACTAGCGTTGTGAACCAAGGGAGGTTCCATTCTTCTAAGGGCAAGTCTGTGGATACGGAGGTTTGGATTCAACGTACAAATAAAAATACTCGTGCTCCGAAGTCTGGACCATCTACTTCAGGTATTCAAACACATAATCCTTTTGATATTTTGGGAGAGGACTTGGACGTTTCAACGAACAACACTACGGTATCGGAGCCACCTAAGATCCCTAACATATCTCTGGAAGATAATACTGGCAACACAGACAGAGTCATGGTTCCTTATCAACCTCAAAAACATGTGGTTATTGAAGATTCAATGATTGCAACAAATTTTGATGAAGATGGACTGACTAATTTGCAACAACGTTGGTCAGATATGACGGATGAAGAAGATCAAGTTGATGCAGACAAATTAGAAGCTTTAAAGACTAAGTTAGGCGACTTCTCAACACTACTCTGATTGTCTTTCACTCATGTTATTCGTCTGAAACTATGAAAGCTCTGGCAATTGTGGCTCGGGGATCCTGAGCCGACATTCCACAATATCAGGCCATTAGGATGATACTAAAGCACGTGCAACAAAAACACATGACATGTTATTCGAAAATCCTTTAGGAATAGACGTCCATCATTTAGATTACGATTTAAAGTTATTTTTGTTGTTTCTTTTATGGGGTAATATTTTTCCTGTCAAAGGTTTTTCCCATTGGTTTTACTTTGATAGGTTTTAACGAGACCCCTATTTTAAAGCTAGCTGATTGGCTTACAAGCAGCGCACTACATTTTCCTCTTTAATAATAGTTCGCATTTATTCAAAAAAAAAAAAGTTCATTTCATATATATGGACTTTTATTCAAAAAGTATTTCCAAACATGAGATGAGATCTCCTATCTCACTTTTCTTATTCCACTCTCTAGTTTATATATTGGATGAAAGACATTAGTACAATTGTGACATCATATTGTACACGTCTCATTCATCTTATGCAATTGTATAGAGAATGGATAATCATATTAAACTGGAAATCTCAATCTCTTCTACACATCTCTGTCTTCAAGTCAAAGATGGGGATATTTATGTTACTACAAGAAAACAATCAATTCCAACGAAATAATTCATACGGAATAAAAAACAGTTGGAATTTTTAAAATTCCAATGGAAATTCCAATGCTACAATATACCATTGGAAAAGTCTAATAGAAAGTCCAACGATAAGCAATACCATTTGGTACTGTTGGAATATTTTTTCCATATGAATTTTTATTGGAATTTTGTCATTCCAATGGCCATTATGCCAATGGTGTTTTTCCATTGGAATCAATAATTTGAAAATTGGCTAAATACCAATGAATGTTTTTCGTTGGAATTCCCTTGTTTTTTTGTAGCGTGTTTTTCTCAATATATTATTTTCAAGTTTCAACGCCACCAATAAATTTGTTTTTTTTTTTATGAATCATATTATTTTTGTAAAGGACAAATAAAGGTTTAAATTAGGTGTCATCAAATTAAGCAAATCATTTGACAGGTGAATTACTTGTCTTATACTTTAAGAAAAGTAAGTACTAATAAATTAAATACTTTTATTTTTTCGAAAGTATTAAATACTTTCATTACATAAATTATGAAATGGGATTTAATTAGGTATGGATAAAAATCTTCGCAATCATGAATTACAACTTACAAGCCCACCACATCGGCATAATTCTGGGCCCAATTCAGTTACACTAGGTAATCAATTGATCAAATGGTCTGTGACAGGTCTTTATTTAATTCGAATAAAAGAAGAAAATAACAACAAAAAGAATACTATGCTTAGACAGCAATTTACCAGCTTGTGCTAATCATTTGCTTAATGAAATAGTTTAGTGGCAATTACACTTATTTATTGTATTTTTTTTTTCTATTTAAAGAGGCACTCGATAAATCATTTACAGTGATTCTAGTATTTTTTTTCTGATTGCCATTTTAAGTTAGCATAAGGTCAAATCTTACTTTGCCTATTTATAATCTCGTTCAATATCATTTTACTCCTTTTTATTTTCAGTTATATTATTTTATCCTCTTGTACTTTCAATTTGTATCAATTTGACCCTGTACTATTAAACTATCATTTTATCATCCTATTCATTTATTGTCATTCTAATGGTTCATATATATTATGATTGAAAGTTAGTAATGTCATGTTATTAATTTACTAAAGTGGTATGGATTGACAATTTTTGTTCAAATATATTGTTTGTTTTGACTGATCATACAATTTTATTCTGATAAATGTTTCTCTTTTGGGAGATGAGTTGACCTATTGTTTTAAAATTGTAGGTCACTCGATACCCGCTTGTTTGTTGATAACTTGATATAGAATGACCCCCTCACATTTTATATAAGTAGATATATTTGTGAAAAAATAAGATATAAATTAATAAATAACTTTAAATATACAAAATATAAATAATTAAATGCAATAATTTTCAAACAGTACGACTAAATGTTGACAGAAAAACTAACATGCATGATTGATGGAATGAAATTAACATATCACCCAACTGGAATGCGGGACTTTGAATCAAATTAATAAAAGAGCATGACTCTTGTATTTAATTCTTCATTATTGTTTTCTCCATTTATTTTCTTTTTCCTTTTAATTCCTTTTTCAACATGTATATATAATATCAGTATAAAATACAACAAAAGAAATTATTGCAAGATCCAAAATTATAAAAATTATTATGAGAATATTGATTCTTGAATTTCTACAACCATAGTTGGCGGCATAATAGCTGCGACGTTTTGGTAGGGTCAGCCGTGGTTCAATACATAATCAATTTCATACCCAATTAAAGTATTAATACTTAATCCAAATTCTAATGAAAATTCGGGGCGAAAAAATGAAAGGCAAAATAATGTGGGTGATTGTGTCAAAGGCTAATTGGCGTAGATTAAAAGGGATGAGGAATATATAGGACCAGTTTGGTGTAACCATCAATTCATGTGCCTAAAGTAGGAATGATTATAATCATCATAATAAACAAATTACCCCCACCAATAATAGCTCTTTTCACATTCACGCTTCATCCTTCTCAGATTTATAATTTTTCATTTTGTATTTTCCAATTAAACGCGATTTAAGAATAATGATCGAGTAAACAAAAGTGTCATTAAGGATTTGGTGGGACTCAGTGGGAGTGGAAAATTTGGGGACAAAAACTAATATGAGACGGTCTCACGGATTAATTTCGTGAGACGGATCCTAAATTAACACATATTAGTTAAACAATTTGAATTTGAATCTAACTTGCTTTGATTTGTAAAATGGGTTGGATCCATCTCATGAATTTAAATCCGTGAGAAAGTCTCACATGAGACTTACTCAAATTCGGGGAGTGATTGTTTGACGTTTTGTTTCGCTCTTTTCTACTTTTGGAGAGAATAGTGCGAAAAAATTATTTTCAAGAATGAAAAATGTTATGATGATAGTTGATGTTATAGTTGATTTTAGTATAATAGTAATTAGATATGATTGATAATTTGAAAAATAAGAGAGAGTGAATAGTATATTTGTGATATGATTGTATTGTGATGATAGTTGATGTGATATTTTTTTGTTAAAAAATTATAAATGGATGTGATTGATGATTGAGAAAGTGAGAATAAGTGAATACCAAAATTTTGAAAATATTCATAGGCAATCGCATGTTTGGTGAGAAATTCATCCAACAAATGAGAGTGATATAGAAATTACCATATGAGCCTCGCCTAAGTCAAAATTACCATATTGACCTCGCCTCGCTGAAAATTACCAAGATACCCCCAGGATCCGCATCTTTTTTATATGGCCCCGACCCGACCCGAAAGTCCATGTCGGGTCGCCCGCGAGCTGGACACCGTCGATAGGGTGCCACGTGTACGATGATCCGCATTGCACGGTGAACAGTACTATATACGGCACGAAAATCATGGTAAAAGGTAACTTGTCATTATTCTAAATTACCTCGCTCTTTAGCTTCCTAAGTACCTCAACTACCTGATTCTGACTTAGGCATCGGAGAGCCTTAGCTAGGAGCCATCTCGGCTAGCCTAACGTGCGTTCTGTTTCAGGTATCCTTGAACAAAGTACCTCACCTCACTTTTTGGGGATCTTAGGTCAGGTCACTTCGTGGAAAGTACCTCACCTCGCTTTGTGGGTCCCTAGGTCAGGTACATCTGATTTACCTTCCTAAATCAGTTGGCGCCGTCTGTGGGAAAGAGGTCTAGCTAAAGATGGAGGAAACACCAGGGAAGACATTGGAAACACCTAAGCACGCATCAAAGACACCTCAGATGGTCATGGAGGAACCTCCCCGAGGAGGATCCCCCATTCATTCACTTCACTTTTCGGAACCTTCTTTGGTTTGGGATGAGGAGCAGATGATTCACATGAAAGCTAACGACTTCGAGAAAATGCTGGAAATAGGGATGGCAACGCGGCGGGTTTGGGGCGGGTTTGGCCAAACATGGGACCCGTCCCGCCAAGGAGAAGTAAGACCCGGGACCCGCCCCATCCCGCCCTGCCTCAAAACCCGCCGGGGCGGGTCTAGACCCGCCAAATATATTTTTTAAATTATAATAATTTATATTTTTCTATTTGTGGCCAAATTTTCAAAATAATCAAATGCAAATAGATTAAAAAATAAATAAATATAATTATGCAACTTATTATAACTATTTTTTTAGAATTGGCTACTATTAAGATTTTTTTAAAAAAAACAAATACTATTAGTATACTACATACTACATAATACTCAACTAATACTTAAAATAAATATTCAAAGTAGAATATTACAAGATATTATATTAGCAAATTAAACTTTAAAAGTAAATAATATTATATTAGTACTCAACTAATATTTTTAAACATATAACACTCAAATTTAAAAGTAAATAATGCAAAAATATTTTAATATATATTTAAAAATTTAATAAAAATTAACATGCGGGCGGGTCTATAGGACCCGGGACCCGCCCGGACCGGGCGGGTTTTGCAACCTTGGACCCGAGATCCGCCCGAGACCCATATATCGGGTCTGGGCCGCCCTTGTCGGGCAAAGTTTAATGCGGGGGCGGGTTTTGACCCGCCCCATTGCCATCCCTAGCTGGAAAAGATGTTGGATGATAGGGAGAGAAAAGGCAAGAAGGATATGGAGACACCTCCTCAAGATTTCCCACTGAAAGGAGGAAATATGGAGAAGCGAAACGAAGTACCAGATGACTTGGAAGAGGTGGCTAGCCAAGCAGTTAGGCCACCAACGAGGCGACCGAGTGGAGGTCGGAGGTCGAAGTAACAAGGTTAATAAGCCAAGGGACATAAATGAACTGAGTGAGCAAATCGAACATGTTACTCGACAGCTAGATGATTTGAAGCAGAGGGGAGCTGTAACATTCGCTATGCAGAAAAGAGGATCTCCATTTTCTCCCGAGATCCTAGCCGAGGTGGTCACGCCCGAACTTCAAGCTTCCCGATCTCCCGAAATATGATGGGAATAGGAACCCTCCGGAACATCTCACTGATTTTGACCACGTGGTGCAATTGTATGGGCAACGATGCCATGAATGCTAGAATATTCATTACCACGTTGACGGAAGCGCATGAATGGTTCATGGGATTACCAGGGAAACTGTGGTTTCTTATGAACAAGTGGCTCGAAAGTTCTTATATTAGTTTGCAATCCAAAAGTGAGCTCGAAGGTCGGCTTCACATTTGTTCACTATAAGGCAAGGTGTGAGAGAATCACTCAGGGAGTTTATAAATCGGTTCAATGATGAAGCTTTGGAGGTGCAAGATATGAGAATCGATATGATGACTAATATCCTTATCCTCGGATTGCAAAAAGGACCTTTAGCATCGGCACTTGCTCGCGAACCACCTGTCGATAAGGAACAGTTAATGGAGGTGACCCAAAAGTACATACAGGAAGAAGAGATGAATGCTCTGAAAGATCAAGAGTGGTCCCAAGTGGCCCATGCTCCAGGGGAAGGGAGTGATCTTATAGAGAGGCTTCGGTTTAGGACCGAGAGAGGCTTCGGTTTATGGCCGAGGTCCAGATCAAGATCGCCCTAGGATAGCGAGTCACAATAAATATACTCTGTTGAATGCGCCCCGAAGTCATGCCCTAATGGCCATAGAGCGAACTGATATGCTAAGGTGGCCAAAAAAGATGAAGACAACCTCGGGTCGAAGAAACATGGACAAATATTGTCACTTTCACAAAGACCATGGCCACGATACCGAGGATTGTATCCAATTGCGAGACGAGATCGAAAGGCTCATTCAGCAAGGTTACCTGCAAAATTTTGTTTTGAAAGAAGAATGAGGTGGAGGTGGAGGACCTAACTGGGACCCTAGGCGAAGATCGCCAGCTCGCAAGTCGTGAAGCCGGTCTAGAGGTCGCCATGAGGTCAGACATAGGCAAGAACGCCAAAGGGAACGTTCTAGGCCTAGGCAAAATCAGGAAGGAGATAACTTGCCTCGTAGAGAAGTTATACACATGATAGCAGGAGGTCCTAGTGGAGGTGACTCGCAGAGCGCGAGAAGGAAGCATGCGCGTAAGCTCACCCATGATTCTAAAAGGAAGCTGAAGGTCATGAGTGTCCAAAACTCTAGCCTTATTTCATTTGATGGTCATGACCTCATAGGGGTCGAGGCAGGTCAGAACGACCCGATGGTGATCACTATGGATATCGCCAACTTTGCTGACAAAAAGTCTTGGTGGACAATGGCAGCTCGGCAGACGTATTATTTATGCATGTGTTGAGGAAGATGGAATTGGATGTAACTGCCTTACATCCAGTTGACACTCCGTTGATGGGGTTTGGAGGAAGCGAAGTGGTCCTTCTAGGAACTATTATCTCCCCACTTCGTTAGGCGAAGCGCCATGCCGAAAGATAATCATGATCAAGTACCTGTGGTAGATGCCCCATTTGCTTATAATGTGATCATGGGGCGATCCAGGCTAAATCAGTTCCAAGCTGTGGTATACATCTACCACTTGAAGATGAAGTTCCCTACAACAGGAGGAATAGGCGAAGTGCGAGGTGATCAGAAGACGGCTAGAGAATGTTATAATATCTCCCTAAAAATGAAAAATGAGGGGAGAGAAGTGAGAACTATAAGGCAAATAACGCGTGAGGAAGAAGTTGGGCTGAGTAAAAAAGAAAAAGAGAAGGTCAAAAAAGCAAGGACAATGGCGGAGTATAGGGTCGAGCCAGCGGAGCAATACAAAGTGATTGAGCTCGAGCCAGGCGACCAGGATAAGTTCACTAAAATAGGGTCCCAAATGGACTCGAAGCTAGAAGTAATGATGATTCAATTTCTTAAGGAGAACATGGATATCTTCGCCTGGAAACCTTCTGATTTCCAAGGCATAGACCCCGAAGTGATGGTTCACCGACTGAATGTGGACCTATTAGCGAGGCCAGTGAAACAGAAAAAGCGAAGCTTTGGAAGTGAAAGAAACAAAATCATAGAAAACAAGGTGAAAAAACTATTGGAAGCGGGATATGTTGTGGAGATTCAGTTCACAGAATGGTTGTCAAATGTTGTTGTAGTGCCCAAGGCTAATGATAAATGGAGGATATGCACAGACTTCACAGATCTGAATAAGGCATGTCCCAAGGATCCTTACCCTCTGCCTCACATCGACCTTTTGGTAGATTCCACGGCAGGATGTGCCTCACTTAGCATGATGGATGCTTACGAAGGGTACCACCAAATTTTTATGGGAGGAAGACAGGGATAAAACCTTGTTTGTGATGGAGAATAGAGTTTATTATTACATGGTAATGCCTTTTGGGCTAAAGAATGCGGGAGCTACTTATCAGAGGTTAGTCAACCTCATGTTTAGAGAAAAAATTGGCAAATCAATGGAGGTGTATGTTGACGACATGTTGGTAAAAAGTGTGAAGGAAGAGGATCATCTTGAGCATTTGAGGCAGGCTTTCAAAATAATATGAGCCTATGGTATGAAATTGAATCCGACGAAGTGCACCTTCAGAGTGCGAGGTGGAAAATTTTTAGGCTTCATGGTGCATGAGAGGGGGATCGAAGCGAACCCAGAGGAAATAAAAGCTATAATGGAGATGAGTTCACCTATAACAGTTAATGAAATACAGCAACTTACCGGAAAGATCGCCTCGTTAAATAGGTTCATTTCAAGGTCAGCTGATCGCAACCTCCCTTTTTCAACACTTTGAGAAACATGAAGATTTTCAATGGACGGAGGAATGTGAGAAGGCATTCAAAGATTTGAAAAGTTACCTTATGTCTCCACCTTTACTGTCCAAACCCAAAAAAGAGAGGCTCTATTTTTATACCTAGTCGTTTCGAAGCAAGCCGTGAGCTCGGTATTGGCAAGAGAGAGCGAAGAAGAGGGGTTCATCGCCCAATTTACTACGTGAGCAAGTTGTTACAAGGAGCCAAAGAGAGGTACCTAGAGACTGAAAAGCTAGCTCTAGTCTTGGTAGTATCAGCTAGGAAGTTGCGACCTTACTTTCAGTCTCATCAAATTATTATCCTCACAAATCAACCGCTAAGACAAGTGTTAGAAAATCCGGAGCTATCAGGTCGCTTAGTAAAATGGTCCGTTGAATTGGGGGAATTTGATATTAAGTACCGAAGCAAAATGGCAGTGAAGGCCCAAGTGCTAGCCGACTTCGTTAACGAGGCAAGCGGGTCGGAAATTGAGAATCAAAAGAGGAAGTGACGTGGTTGCTGCATGTGGATGGGTCGGCGGTGGCTACAGGAGGTGGAGCCGGGATCTTGTTGCAGAAACCTAATTCTTTCAAGGTCGAGGTAGCACTTCGCCTAGAATTCGAGGTGACAAACAACGAGGCCGAATACGAAGCTTTATTGGCAGGATTAAAAATGACACAAAAGTGTAATGTGAAGAGATTGGTAGCCTACACCGACTCACAGTTGGTAGCAATGCAAGTTGAACCCTCGCTCTTTAGCTTCCTAAGTACCTCAACTACCTGATTCTGACTTAAGCATCGGAGGGTCTTAGCTGGGAGCCATCCCGGCTAGCCTAACGTGCGTTCTATTTCAGGTACCCTCGAACAAAGTACCTCACCTCGCTTTTTGGGGACCCTAAGTCAGGTCACCTCATGGAAAGTACCTCACCTCGCTTCGTGGGTCCCTAGGTCAGCTGGTCAGGTACATCTGATTTACTTTCCTAAATCAGTTGTTGCACGTGGATGGGCCGGCAGTGGATACATGAAGTAGAGCCGGGATCTTATTGTAGAAACCTAATTCTTTCAAGGTCGAGGTAGCACTTCGCCTAGAATTCGAGGTGACAAACAACAAGGCTGAATACGAAGCTCTATTGGCAGGATTAAAAATAGCACAAAAGTATAATGTGAAGAGGTTGGTAGCCTACACCGACTGACAGTTGGTAGCAATGCAAGTTGATGGTTTGTTTGAAGCCAAGAATCGATCCATGGCTAATTATTTGGAGAAAGCGAAGCGGTGGATGGAAAAGTTCGAATTTTTTCAACTACAGTAGATCCCAAGAAATGAAAATGAGCGAGCCGATGCTTTAGCTCGCTTCACGAGTGCAGTATCCGGGAGCAGCTCGAAGAAAGTGATCATGTCAGTGGCAACACAGTCGGACTTGCTAGCAGAGAAATGTCCCATCGAGCGATATCCAATTGAGGCACTAGTTTGTCCAATCAACACCCCGATCGATTGGATGGAAGAATTGAAGAATTTTTTAGAGAAAAGAATTTTACCATTAGATCCAATAAAAGCTAGAAGGGTCCAAGTTAGAGCATCCCGATTCCAAATGATAGATAATGAGATGTATAAAAGATCAATGGGAGGGCCATTGCTAAAGTGCCTCGGACCGGAAAGGGCGATGTATGTAATGAGGGAAATTCATGAAGGCAACTGTGGTAACCATTCAGGAGGCAAGGCGTTTGCCTAGAAGGTGATACATCAAGGTTACTTTTGGCCGACTTTAGCAAAGGATGCAATGGAATTTGTCAAAAAGTGTGCGAAGTGTCAGTTTCATGCGAACCTGACTCATCAGCCAGCGACCCAGTTAGAAACGATCCCTATCGCTTGTCCTTTTGATCAATGGGGAATCGATATCTTGGGCCCATTTCCAGTAGCTAGAGCTCAAAATAAATTCATCATTGTGGTAGTAGAGTACTTTTCTAAGTGGATTGAAGCCGAGGCAGTGGCTAGGATAACGGAAACCGAGGTTATGAATTTTTTGCAAAAAAATATCACATGCAGATACGGGGCGCCCAGAATTTTAATTTCAGATAATGACACTCAATTCCAAGGAAAGAAGGTTAGAGAATGGTGTGAAGAATATAAAGTCAAGCAAAATTTCACAGCTGTTGGGAACCCTCAAGCAAATGGGCAGACCGAGGTTGCAAATAGAATTATACTACAACACCTAAAAACGAGGCTAGATGAAGCGAAGTCATATTGGGTGGATGAGCTACTTGGAGTTCTTTGAGCATATCGAACGACTCCACGGACTTTGAAAGGGGAGACGCCCTTTAGCTTAGTGTATGGGTCGGAAGCGATTATGCCGGTTGAAATTGGAGAAACTTCACTTAGGGTCGCTTGCTACGATCCCGAGAACAATAGTGAAGCTAGAGAACTCGAGATCGATATCATTGAAGAAAAGCGATACAAAACGTTCATTCAGATCCAAGCGGCTAAGGGAATGATGAAAAACACATACAACAAAAGGGTTCAAGAGCGAAGCTTTCAGGTAGGGGATCTAGTACTCAAAAAAATGGACGTTCCCAAGCATGTTGGGAAGCTGGAGATAAATTGGGAAGGACCTATTAAAGTGACTGAGGTGCTGAAGAGGGGAACATACAAGCTCGAACACATGCAAGGAAATGAGCTCCCAAAGCCCTGGAACATTCACAACTTAAGAAGGTTCTATACTTGATGTTGCATACCTAGTCTATTCTATGTACTTAGCTTAATTTTGGAAGCACTGAAGACTTATGTTAAAAACTCTCTATTTCAGGGTCGAAAGTGAACCATTCAAGATTCGTAGGCTCCCATGTTAAGCCCCCTAAAAGGCTAGCAGGCCCAAGATGATCCCAAGAGAGATCTAGGCCATAAGCTTCCTTTTAGGCTGGCAAAGTCCACAATGGTCCCAACAAAAGGACCTAGGCTCCCAAGAAAAGCCCCCTAAAAGGCTAGCAGACCCAAGACGATCCCAAGAGGGATCTAGGCCATAAGCTCCCTTTTAGGCTGGCAAAGCTCACAATGGTCCCAAGCAGGGGACCTAGGCTCCCAAGATAAGCCCCCTAAAAGGCTAGCAGGCCCAAGACGATCCCAAGAGGGATCTAAGCCATAAGCTCCCTTTTAGGCTGACAAAGCCCACAATGGTCCTAAGCAAGGGACCTAGGCTCCCAAGATAAGCCTCCTAAAAGGCTAGCAGGCCCAAGACGATCCCAAGAGGGATCTAGGCCATAAGCTCCCTTTTAGGTTGGCAAAGCCCACAATGGTCCGAAGCAAGGGACCTAGGCTCCCAAGATAAGCCCCTTAAAAGGCTAGCAGGCCCAAGACGATCCCAAGAGGGATCTAGGCGATATGCTCCCTTTTAGGCTGGCAAAGCCCATAATGGTCCCATTAAAGGGACCTAGGCTCCCAAGATAAGCCCCCTAAAAGGATAGCAGGCCCAAGACGATCCCAAGAGGGATCTAGGCCATAAGCTCCCTTTTATGCTGGCAAAGCCCACAATGGTCCCAAGCAAGGGACCTAGGCTCCCAAGATAAGCCCCCTAAAAGGCTAGCAGGCCCAAGACGATCCCAAGAGGGATCTAGGCCATAAGCTCCCTTTTAGGCTGGCAAAGCCTACAAGGGTCCCAAGGACCTAAGCTCGCAAATGAACCTAGGCTAAGAAATTGTCTAGGTTGGCAAAGCCTACAATGGTTCCAAGCAAGGGACCTAGGCTCGCCCAGGGACCTAGGCTCGCAAATGAACCTAGGCTAAGAAATTGCCTAGACTGGCAAAGGCTACAATGGTTCCAAACAAGGGACCTAGGCTCGCCCAGAGACCTAGGCTCGCAAATGAACCTAGGCTAAGAAATTGCCTAGGCTGGCAAAGCCTACAATGGTTCCAAACAAGGGACCTAGGCTCGCCCAGAGACCTAGGCTCGCAAATGAACCTAGACAAAGAGATTGCCTAGACTGGCAAAGCCTACAATGGTCCCAAGCATGCAACCTAGGCTCGCCCAGGGACCTAGGCTTGCCAAGGGACTTAGCCTCGCGAAGAAGCCTAGGGGCCAAGGGACCTAGACTTGCCCAAAAAAAAAAAACAAAGCGAAGCAAAGCAAAGTACATGCAACACATAAAATTGAAGTGACACGCAAAAAATAAGCGAAGTGAGGTAGAACCAATACACAAAAATGAAGTAAAATTAGAATACATCACAAGGTGATTGGGCTGTTGCAAAAAAATAAATTACAAGTCTAGTACTTAGCAAATTTATACAAATGTCCCTAATGTGCTAGAAAGGGCTTAACAACCTCGGAGAACTTGTCGATTTCCTCGACTTCGTCGACAATCTCCACATCATTTGAGGTACCCACCTCACCCTGACCTTATAGCGATGTTCGTCGTTGGCTCATCTTTCTCAAAAGGGTCCATTTTTTTCGGGTCGAAATCATCCTTGAAAGCTCTTTTTTTAATTCTTTGTTTGCAAAGACAACTCAAAGCCATCAAAAAGATATGTTTGCTCGTTCGGCCACGAGTTTCTCGCATGAAGAGGACTTTAGGAAAGACTGAACTCCTTCGAGGCGAGATGAGTCTAATGAAGACTTATATTCAGAAGAGGATGGGTATTCTTCTAGACCTCGCTTCCGACCCCTCTCAAACGACTCTGCTACCTCCTTCGCATGAAGCTTCTCCTGAGTATTAAGATCGTTTTTGGACGAAGTGAGTTGGGTCTTCAGAACATTCACCTCCTTGAGAAGCTCGGCTCGAGCTTCCTCGATGGCTTTGGCCTTGTCCCACGGTAGCCTGGAGCTTCACATGAACCTCGCCCAGCTGATTGAAATACACCTTGTTCTGGTGCTTCCAATCGGCACCGCAAAGAGCCATTTGATGAAGCACGATAGTTAGCTACAAAAGGAAAAGTGAAATAAGAAAGTGACAGAGAGAAGCGAGGCAAAAAAAAAAGAACCACGAGGCAACAAAGTAGTAAAAAGAGGGAATCCACATACCGACATAACGCCGTGGGCCGCAAGCTCCTCGAGGCAAGTAAAGTCAGTCGTCATCAAGGCGAATTGGTCAGAAGGAAGGGTGGTATAATTGTACAACTCAAAAGAATCCTCTCCAGGGTTCGTCTCGAGGAGCGAGCTCCGCGAATTGATATTCCAATTAGGAATAGTGCGAGGCATGGAAAGTTTGCGAGCTCGAGGCATAAACTCAGGAGCCTTCTCGCGAGCTGCGAGTCACTGGGCTTGGAGGCGAGCTTCGCTTCGATTTAGCCACATCATCATTCAGTTCACAGTAGGAAGGTTCGCGTCAGTGGGCTCACTCTCGTCGTGAGATCGTATCCTAGGGGAAGCGTCTAGGGAATCAGGCGAGATCCTAGCCTTGCGAACCTTTACTTTTTTCTGGGTAAAACCTTCGGCAACCGCCTTTCCTTTTTCTCCATTCGGCTTGCTACCCGAGGCTTTGCTGGCTTTCTTTGAGGGCATCTCGGGGGCAGGATCGACTGCCACTGTGACATTGGAGGCCGAGGCTACTACTACGCCAAGTGGTAGCTCCGAGGCGGCAGCTTCCTGGCGAGCTCGTTTGCGAGCCAGTAGAGTTTCCTTTTGGTTGGCGAGGGCTTTGTCAAGCACGGCATCTCGGATCGCCTTATCTATCAAAAAAATGATAATATCAGCATAAGGTGTTAAGCGAACCAAAAAGATAAAAGAGATAAATTACCAAGTGTAAGAGTTTCGGGGCGAGGAGCAGGGCTAAGGTTGACCAGGGATAGAAAATCCTCGATAATAAGGTCACAGGCCTCATACCAGTTCTGGGTTAACCTAGACACGAAGTCGGCCTCCCAAGAAACAGGAGGTAGGTTTCGAAGGCGGGGCTGGCTCAACTTCCAATCGGAAGGCAGATTCTAGGGATTTTCTATCGGGGCTCGAATAAAGATGAACTTCTCTTTCCAAGGCCATACCGAGGAAGGAACCCTATGTAAGAATATTCTATTAGTCCTAGGCGATATATAAAAGAACCCGGAGTTAGTTGTGGTGGAAGAAGAATTAATGGCATAATGCTCGCAAAAGTTAGAAAGCGAGGTGGCTTTGCCGAAATGTTTCATTAAAATGATAAATCCTACGATGTGACGATAGGAATTAGGGACGAGTTGAGCAGGGCAAACATCGAACCCCCTTAAAATATTGGCAATGGGACCTGACAAAGGGAACCTAAGACCCGCCTCGAGGCTAGCGAGGTGAAAGGCTAAACAACGAGGTGGAGGCTTATCTATCCTATCACTAGTATTAGGAATTATTATCTGATATGAATCGGGAATGAAAAAGTTTTGCCAAATGGTATTTACGTCGTGAACAAAAACTCGAGATCTAAGTTAATGAATATGTGGAGATGTAATTTATTGAGTATTATTTTATTTTACGGTATAATAAAATTGGGGCGTGACAGATATCATGCTCACATAAATGTTGCTGGTGCAATCAGCTTAGATCCATTAAATACTTGTTCAAAAATATAAATAAGGGTCATGACCGTGTAACGGCATCCATCTGTGAAGGAAGTAGTGTTGATGTTAGTGAGCAACAAGTTGATGAAATAAAAAACTACTACAATTGTAGATACATATCTTCATGCGAGGCAGTTTGGCGTATCTTTGCATTTGACATTCACCACAAAAATCCATCGGTTCAAAGATTGACTTTCCATCTTCCAGATAAACAAAGTGTTGTGTTTAATGATGGAGATTACATTGATTGTGTAGTTGATAACGAAGGGAATAAACAATCAATGTTCTTGGCATGGATGGAGTGCAACAAAAAGTGTCTAGAAGCTAGAAGCCTAACTTATACAGAGTTTCCTACAAAGTTTGTATAGAAACAACAAGAACGTGTTTGGGCATTGAGAAAAAAGGATTTTCAATTGGAAGGTTAGCTTACGTTCCACCTGGAAGTGGAGAATTATATTATATGGCCATTATGCTTCATCGTAGTCCGGGTGCAATTTCCTATGAACACATAAGAACCATCAATGATGTTGTCTACTCAACTTTCAAGGATGCATGTTATGCATTGTGTCTATTGGATGATGATAAAGAATACATTGATGGCATAATTGAGGCAAGTTTCTGGGGTTCACCACATTTCCTCAAAAAGCTATTTGCATCATTGTTATTTTCTGGAAGTGTTTCAAGACCAGAATATGTGTGGGAAAAGACATGGCAAGTCCTTGCAGATGATATTCTTCCAAGACAATGTAGACTTGTTGGCATCAATAGTAATTCTATATCCAATACAAGTTACACACTGATTCATGTGATTTCAAAAGTATTGAAACACACTCTTAAAAAATATGATCATAGCAATATTTCAACTATCCCTTAAATTTTAGAGAAAATAAAATATTTATGAGTTTTTTTTATTTTCAAAAATATCTGGTTTTTTCTTATAATAAACCCCAACCTTATTTATTTTTTATTGATCTAATTTTTTAAAAATTTAGGAGCTTTAGACAAATCTACGCAGGTTGGATTGAAGTAGAGACTCTATTATTATTATCATCGTCGTCATCGTCGTCTTATTTGACTTGGTCTAATTTTTTTATATATATGATTTAACATTTTCTTGTGAATAAAAAACATGCATTACATGTAAAGCAAATCACAAGTGATATAAATTTGTAATAATTTATGGAGAAGTTTTTATATCTCCCAAAAATTTAAACTTATACTTCAATAAAATAATATTTTCAATTTTGTTCTGAATATTTTTCTGATAGCAGTCAAATTGAAAAAAAAAAAAAGATAACACTTAGCTCATAAATTTCTTAAAACTACTTGGAAAATAGTGCTTTCATATCTAAACTCAAATTTTATCTCTTTAAGTTTTGCATGAAAGTTGAAACTCTTTTTTATTTGGCGGTAAATATATTCTACAAATAAGTCGTAGAATTTCAATACCAATACACATTACTTTTGGTCCATCAAATTATTTCAAATGTTCAATTATTTTGTGTCAAACAAGTTTCAATAATTCATGTCAAATTTATTTTGGTACAGACCTGCATCTCACCGATGACCAGTTGAAAAATTACACTTTAATTGAAGTGGAAAAATTGCTGCAAAATAATGGAAGATCTCTTATAAACTATATTGGTATGCCAGTTTCGAATGATGTTTTGATGATGGAAGGAAATAACAAGCTTATACAACAGAAGCTCCAATACGATAGGTCACTTTTGGAAGCAGAGCACCGTCAGTTGTTTTTGTCATTAACAGATGAACAAAAGGCTATTTATGAAGAATTTTAAGTGCGGTAACAAATGACAGCGGTGGTATTTTTTTGTTTATGGATATGGTGGAACGGGTAAAACATTCATATGGAGAACATTATCTGCTGCATTACGATGCCAAGGTGAAATTGTTCTTAATATTGCTTCGAGTGGAGTTGCAGCACTTTTACTGCCATTAGGAAGGACTGCACATTCACGGTTTGGTATACCAATAAACATCGCAGAGCAGTCTATGTGTAAAATTACACCAGGAACAAAATTAACTGCTCTTATTGTTAAGACAAAATTGATCATCTGGGATAAAACACCAATGATGAACATATTTTGTTTTGAAGCATTAGATCGAAGCTTGGATCATATTATGAGTGGTTCTAATACAGATGTCATACGATTTGGTAGAAAAGTAGTTATTTTTGGTGGAAACTTTAGGCAGATTTTGCTTGTTCTATTCTGAAAGGCAATAGAGATGATATTGTTCACTCGAGTATAGGCTCTTCTCCTCTATGGGATCATTTCAAAATCCTCCATTTGACAAAGAATATGAGATTAAGTGTAGGACAGTCAACATCAACTTTGACTTTGTGCGAAATTAAAGATTTCTCCGAGTGGATACTTAAAATTGGAGATGGTGAAGTTGGTGTAGAATTTGATGGAGAAACATTAATTGATATTCCTGACGATATACTGATCCAAAACATAAAGAATCCAGTTGCAGCTATTGTTGAGAGTACTTACCCTTCAATTCTGAGTAACTTTCATAATCCTTCATTTTTTGAAGACAGGGTCGTACTTGCACCAACAAATAATATTGTGGAGTCGGTGAATGACTATGTGATGTCTATGATTCTAGGAGATGAGAGGATATATCATAGTTCTGACAGCATATGCAAAACATTTGGAAATTCTGGAAATGAATACGAAATCTACTCTGCTGATTTCTTAAACAGTATCAAATGTTCAGGAATTCCAAATCACATCTTGAAATTGGAGGTTGGAATACAAATGATGCTAATTCGAAACATGGATCAATCTTCGGGATTCTGTGATGGCACTAGATTGGTGATCACACAGCTCGGCGATCATATTATTGAAGCAAAAGATTCTGTCCGGAACTAATATTGGGAGTAAAAATTTTATTCCACGTATGATATTAAGCCCTTCAAATAGCAGATTGCCATTTAAGTTTCAAAGAAGGCAATTTCCACTTAATGTTTGCTTTGCCATGACTATAAATAAGAGCTAGGGTCAAACACTCTCCCATGTTGGTTTGTACCTTCCAAGACCCGTATTCAGCCATGGTCAACTTTATGTGGCCATATCGAGAGTTAAAAGTAGAAAGGGTTTGAAAATTCTTTGTTGTGATAAGGACGGTACAGTTGTAAGTAGAACAAATGATGTAATTTATAAAGAAGTTTTCCACAATCTCAAGTGAAGTATTTGAATAATATTTTTCTAAGTTTTGAACTTTCTTTTTAGTTTTTATAATTAGTATTTTCGATCTCTTCTATCACAAACTAACTTTAGACACTGTGAATTTTATCTTTTGGACAAGTCCCGTGTAACACACGAGTGTTGTTCTAGTCAAGATATATACAATCTTTCAGATAGTTATAGTTATATAATTAAAAATAAGAATCCAACTAAATATACAATATTTTCTTTAACTTATTCCAAATGTTTCAAATTTGCGCATGGTTAGCCCCCTATGTAATTCAACTTCTAAAAATTATTAGGGTTTTTTTATAAAACTATTATATACTTGAAACATAAAATCCACCTAACATCATAATTATATATATATATATATATTCAAATATATTATACAAGAATAACACATGTGTGTTACCCGGGATTTGTCCAAGGATAAAATTTTAGTCTTAATACGTATAATATAATAATAATTTAAAAGATGATAGAATCCTTTTTTTAAATAAATGGAAATATATAAAAAGAAAGGAGAAACACTTAATTACAAGTCGACTAGGTAGCAAAAGAAAAACAATGCAAAATTTAGGAAAAAAATCACAAAAATAACTTAAAAACGCTTGATTTAAGTGAAATGCGTTTATGTCTCAAGGATTTTCGAGTGATATTGTCATTTTATGGTTTTGCATGTGCTCCAGTATCGTCTGTAAGTCCAAGCGGCTACAATAATCTAGAGGGGGGTGAATAGATTATCTCCATCTTTTCGATTTAACCCTCTTTTTCTAACCGAATGCTCAAAGACAATAATAAAGGTGCGGAATGTAAACAACACACGTCGATTTAAAGAGGTTCAACCCACCTAGGGCCTAATCCTCTACCACCCCAGTATCTCCGGGATGGATTTCAAAAAAAAAAAAAGATTTTATTAATTTACCACAAATTAATACAACATCAACTTACAACAACACCTTGAAGAGCACCACACTCTTCTTCAACACCACCTTTGAGATTACCACAATCTCTTCTTGAAGATTACCACAATCTCCAACGGCACCTTGTGAAGATTACCACAATCTTCAACCTTGAAGAATACCAAATTCTTCAACACCTCAACAAGAAGATTACCACAATCTTCTCACACCTAACACCTAGATCACCCAAGTGTGTTCTTACCACAAGAACACTCACAAGGATATCTTGTGTTGAATGATAACCCAAAAATTCAAGATTACAACTCGATAATGAATTATACAATTGAGTGCAAGTGTAATCAAGAATAGCCTAGACCTCAAAGATGTGAAAGTGAATAGCTAGGCAAATTACAACAAGAAATAAGACAATGTAAGAACAAGTGTATTCTTGAGTGTATCTTGTTGTGTTGTAGTTTTCTCTCATGTTGTGTTGCTTCAATTCTTCCTCTATTTATAGGAGATGATTGATACTTGATAGGCTCCTCTTGGAATCTGATTTCTACAAAAAAATTGCAATTAAAATCAAGATTATAGCTGTTAGAAATCAATCCCATAATTTAGGGAAAAGTTGTCTGCTGCACAACGGTTAGAATTTTGCTGTCAAACATTAGGGCGACCGGTCGCACAGAAATAGACTTTGAAAAATCGTATCAACATTTACAGGCGGCACCGGTCGACGTCTACCTCGACCGGTCGACCTATGCCTCAACCGGTCCCCCTCATGGGTTTGGAAGAAAGAAAACGTTCTGTTTCAATTTTTGCTCCCAGGTACCGGTCGCCCAGGGGGTCGACCGGTCGATGGCACCGGTTGCCCTATAGGGCGACCGGTTGCCCTGACCAATTTCTGCAAACATGAAGTTTTCTGTTTTCCTCAACTTTCAGGTATGGGTTGCCCTATACGGCGACCGGTTGACCTCAAAACAAAAGTGTTATCCAATTTTATATCGAAAATAAACTTCAAGAAATACTCCGAAAAATAGTGAAAACATTTTAGACCGATCGGGAGTATTAGGACAACATTTAGAAACATTGTTTTGGTGTAAAGATACATTAACAAAAAATCATTAAAAGTGTTGTCCAATTTTGTCGAAAATAAAACTTGAAGAAATACTCCGGAAAATATTAAAACCATTTTAAATCATTTAGGAGTATTCGGACAACCTTTAAAACCATTGTTTTGGTGTAAAATCAAAATCATCAAAATTATGATAAAACCATTTATCAAACAATCTCCCCCTTTTTGATGATTACAAACCAAAACAATTTTAACGAGGTCGATTTTGAAAACAAAACAATTTTACCTAGGTAAAAGAACTATCCGTTGTGAGCGACAACATTCCATGCAATAAAAACACAGGGATGGGAGTAGAGATATTCAAACACATATAGCAAATGCTCCCCCTATCAACAAGCACAACAAGAGTTATATAGAAGCAACTTAAACATAAGCTAAAATATTAGCTTTTCGATATTGAGCTTAAGTATCAATAACTTAAAAGCTCCCCCTGTCAAAGAGACATCATTAGAAACATATATAAGTCCATACTACAACCAATGGACCAAGAAACATATACAACCATAATACACCTAGTGGACAAAATATGATCCACAACTTATGGCTTTCAAAGGCCACAACTTATAGCTTCTTTTCATTGAGCTTTTCTTAGCTTCTTTGAGCTAAAGAGCTTATAACCTGTTTCTCCCCCTTTGGAATCATCAAAAAGAATGTTAGCACGATAAAGACATCATATATTCATATCAAAGTACGCAAGTAAACTGATGTATCGAGCTATTTTGAACATTGAAGCTTTTAAACCAAATAAGAGGGAAGAGTCGAATTATACGACTTGTAGAAGCTTATGAAAACTCGTGAGATTTGCAAAACATGATCTCTATAAATATATAAGACTTTTGAAATGAGAGAATCATGTAGGTGATGAATTTTTCATTGAAACGTTTTATCGAACACTTGGCGGGCGTCAAAATTAGAAAATGATATATATAGCCCTTGTAAATGAAATCAGGCCAAGTTTTTCATCACCAAATGCAATTTAATAAATATCATTCATCAACAATTAATAGGCTCATCACAAAAATATATGCATTGCATCAAGAAAGATACATATAAGCCACAAACTCAAGGGTTCAACCCAATTGAGCTAAAGATAGTGAAATTCTTACCATTCAATCGGTAAAGACGAGCAATGATGATGATAGTCGAGCTAGATAATCCCCAAAATATATAATTCATGCATCAAAACTCATTTGAAGTGAATTGTGTGTGAAATTTGCAAAGGGGACGAAAAATGGCCAAAATGTGTCAAAGTGACGAATGCTGAAGACAGAACCATTTTAATCCAAATTATAGCCTAGGGCGACCGGTCGACGTTGAGGGTGACCGGTTGCCCTCAACCCTTTTAGCCCACTGTCTATCAGTTTTTCCAAAATCCGAATTTTCAATCAAAAATCCGATTTTTCGCCCCTAAGTTTTAAAAACGTGCAAAATGCAAACGTAGACCTCATTCAATATACATTATGTCATGATCAAGCTCGAAATGAGGTAAAATACTCGGCGTTGAGCGATTAAAAAGTCCGCGAGTGATCATTGAGACGGAATTAAACACATCTCAAGTTTTTGTTAAAAATCACAATCCCAAAAAACATATATCGAATCTCAATATGTTTAGTTCGATTATGATGAACCAAATTTTGAATACGAATAACTGTATAATAGGTACCAAACTTGTTATTCCGAAAAAGTAAGAACGTTTTAGAGCTTTGGATACACCAAGTCATAAGAAGAAGTGCCTTTCAAATATTTGAAAATTTCTTTTAATGGCACTTTAATGAGATTCGTTGGGATAGTTTTTGAAGTCGAGCATATAGACATAAGGCATATGGAATGTCGAGTCTATAGGAATAATACAAGAAAACATACCTCGAATTTGTTTGTCGACCAACATGCCTTTTTCAACCTTTGTCAATTTTTAGCCATAGAGGTTGAGATAGTTCTTCTTTCTTCAATGCCTAACTCCTTCAAGAGTTCTTTTGAAATATAACCATCTTCTTGGCATTGAGTAATTTGAAGTCCAAGCAATAAATTGAGCTCCCCCATCAAGCTCATCTCGAATTCTCCTTGCATTAACTTAGAAAATTTCTTGCACAAAGAATCATTAGTAGCACCAAAAATATTCTCATAAATATGCACAAGTTTAAACAATCTTGCCCTTTTTCACAAACAAAGAGAGTAGTATCAACTTTACCTTTTGTAAAATCATTTAGCAAAAATAGCTAAGTCTATCATACCATACACGGGGTACTTGTTTTAAACAATACAAGGCCTTAAAAACAATAATTTGGCCTAGAAAAATTTTAAACCCCGGAGGTTGTTTTACATAGACTTCTTCTTGAATAAAACCATTGAGAAAATTGGATTTAACATCCATTTGGTAAAGTTTGAAATTTTCTTAGAACAAGAATGGGCAAGTAAAATGCAAATAGCTACTAAATGTGCTATGAGTGCAAATGTTACATCAAAATCAATTACCTTCTTCTTGAAAATACCTTCGAGCTACTAACCTCGCCTTAGTTCGACCAATGTTGCCTTGGTCATCGAGTTTGTTCCGGAATACCCTTTTTGTCTTCTTCATCATAGGGAATTCAATTGGTCTAAGGTGTTCATAAAAGAACATTTATCCAAATATTTTGAGGTAACTAATATTTGGAATACTTCATTTCTCATCTACACAACTTAACAAACTCATTAACGGCATCGCTTATATAAGCAAGAGAAAAATAGCCCAAGTGTAAAAACATGCCTCAATTATCAATCACAAAATATCTTGCATAAGAGCATAGTTGAAATAGACACTATATATATAGACCATGAAGCAAGAAACACATACTATGCTTTTAGAATATTATCAAGAGTCTAATAAATCATGCAAGTTCAAATAAGCTTAAGAAAGCTATAAAAGGTCTCTTTTGAAATTTGAGAATCCGATAGCATATAATTGAGACCTCATTTAAAAAAATATTTGAACAAAAGTTTACAAAGCAAATATGTGCAATCAAATATCAAATAGTGCCTTTCAAAAAATCTAAAAATCCTCTTAATGGCATTTGTATGAAATACTATGAAAAACAAGCACATAGGCACATGGCAATACATATATCGAGTCTATAAGAGTAAGAATAACACAAGTAAACGTACCTCGATAATTTATGCCTTTTCTTGACAAATAATGACGAAAATGGCCATTTGTGAAAATATGTAAATCCTACACAATTCTTAAAATAAATCTAGCACAAATCATAATGATAAAAGTGTAGGCAAAGAGATATCACAAGTAAGCTCATGCCATAAAAATCCATAAGAGATGATAACATACTATAGTCTTAAAAAAATGCACAAGAGTTTTAAAAACATCATATAAGGTCTTCCTTTTTAAAAAAAAAATTTAAAAGCACAAATATATATTGAAGACCTTAATTAAAAAATAAATATTTGAAAACTCATTTTGCAATAAAGACACAAATAAAAGCATGCATAATAACAAAATAAAATGCATATTTAAATAGGGAGATACGGGTTACCAATTACGCCATTTCCATGGGTTGTGCCGTTCCCATTGTTGATGATATCTTCCCTTTGAGAAGTCACTTTGTTGATGATGACTTCTTTGATTACTCCATTTCCAAGGTTTGTTGTCTTCCCATTGTTGAAAGTCTCTTCTTCTTTGAAAATCATCTTGTTGATGATGTCTTTGCCATTTCCAAGGATTATGTTTTTCCCATTTTTGATTGTACCCTCTTCTTGGAAATTGGCTTTGTTGAGAATAGTTTCTCCTTCTTTGATCAAATGAAATGGTCATTTGATGCCTTCTTGGCGGTATGAATTTTCTTTGATCATTATTTCGCCAGGTACCTAATATGACATTGTTTTGTGGTACCCTCATGTGTTTGGGTCCTTTGGGATTAGTCTTGAGACTTTTAGGTCTCCAACAATAATTAGAGCTATTTCTAGCCCGACAAGTATTTACCGTATGACCCTTTTTACCGCAATAAAAGTATATAATAATTCTAGGAGCATAATGACCAACGTGCTTAGAGACTTGATTCTTTTTCATGTGATTGACACCCTTAGGCTTATGATCAAGTTCTAGTTTCGAATTATTACAACAATCAACAATATTGGTCATTCTATCGGCACTCAAGTTGGATTTAGATAAATCATTTTTCAAGCAATTTATATCCTCAACAAGAGTACTATTTTCTTTCTCAAGGTTTCTAACCTTGTCAAGAGTGGTGGTGTGAGCACATGATAGTGATTCATAGGAAGTAGATAAACTATCCTTATCATTTTTTAAAACAATGAATTCCTTTTTCAAATTTTTGTATTTAACAAGTAAGTTTTGGAATTCATCTTGTAGCTCATCATAATCATTTTGCAAATCACTATATTCATTTTGCAATTCATTGTCATAAGAAGTAGAGGGTTTAGAACTTACCTCGTTTTCTTCTTCGATGCCCATGAGGCATTGTTCAACTTGTTCATCATGGGAGGTTGTAGAAGGCTTATCCCATGTTGTTGGATTTGATGTTGTATCCATTTGTGAAGTAGATGCTTTTGAGTTGCTCCTTTCATTTGCATATACTTCATAGATGGCTTCTAATTTTTGCCATACTTCATGTGCCGATCGAATACCTACAACATGATCAAATTCCAAAGTGGTAAGTGAACAATGTAAAATATTTAGAGCTTTACCATTTAAGGAGATGATTTTCTTCTCTTCATCATTGAGCTTTTTGAAGCCTTTTGAGGTGTGTGGTGTATCTTTCATCGGAATGGATTCTCCATTAATGACGGTGTTCCAAATGTCGAACCCGCAACTTTGTAAATAACATTCCATTCTTTCTTTCCAAAATATAAAATTTTTGGAATCAAACCGAGGTGGCTTGGTGGTGGAGGTGTCGGAAAGATGAGCTTCGTTCGTAGCCGACGATCGTTTCTCTTCACTCGCAATGTGAAACGAGCTTGCCAAAGAGTTTGGCTCTGATACCACTTGTAAGTCCAAGCGGCTACGATAATCTAGAGGGGGGGTGAATAGATTATCTCCATCTTTTCGATTTAACCCTCTTTTTCTAACCGAATGCTCAAAGACAATAATAAAGGTGCGGAATGTAAACAACACACGTCGATTTAAAGAGGTTCAACCCACCTATGGCCTAATCCTCTACCACCCCAGTATCTCCGGGATGGATTTCAAAAAGAAAAAAAGATTTTATTAATTTACCACAAATTAATACAACATCAACTTACAACAACACCTTGAAGAGCACCACACTCTTCTTCAACACCACATTTGAGATTACCACAATCTCTTCTTGAAGATTACCACAATCTCCAACGGCACCTTGTGAAGATTACCACAATCTTCAACCTTGAAGAATACCAAATTCTTCAACACCTCAACAAGAAGATTACCACAATCTTCTCACACCTAACACCTAGATCACCCAAGTGTGTTCTTACCACAAGAACACTCACAAGGATATCTTGTGTTGAATGATAACCCAAAAATTCAAGATTACAACTCGATAATGAATTATACAATTGAGTGCAAGTGTAATCAAGAATAGCCTAGACCTCAAAGATGTGAAAGTGAATAGCTAGGCAAATTACAACAAGAAATAAGACAATGTAAGAACAAGTGTATTCTTGAGTGTATCTTGTTGTGTTGTAGTTTTCTCTCATGTTGTGTTGCTTCAATTCTTCCTCTATTTATAGGAGATGATTGATACTTGATAGGCTCCTCTTGGAATCTGATTTCTACAAAAAAATTGCAATTAAAATCAAGATTATAGCTGTTAGAAATCAATCCCATAATTTAGGGAAAAGTTGTCTGCTGCACAACGGTTAGAATTTTGCTGTCAAACATTAGGGCGACCGGTCGCACAGAAATAGACTTTGAAAAATCGTATCAACATTTACACAGGGCGACCGGTCGACGTCTACCTCGACCGGTCGACCTATGCCTCAACCGGTCCCCCTCATGGGTTTGGAAGAAAGAAAACGTTCTGTTTCAATTTTTGCTCCCAGTGCACGGCCGCCAGGGAAGTCGGCCGGTCGGGCACGGTTGCCCTATAGGGCGACCGGTTGCCCTGACCAATTTCTGCAAACATGAAGTTTTCTGTTTTCCTCAACTTTCAGGTATGGGTTGCCCTATACGGCGACCGGTTGACCTCAAAACAAAAGTGTTATCCAATTTTATATCGAAAATAAACTTCAAGAAATACTCCGAAAAATAGTGAAAACATTTTAGACCGATCGGGAGTATTAGGACAACATTTAGAAACATTATTTTGGTGTAAAGATACATTAACAAAAAATCATTAAAAGTGTTGTCCAATTTTGTCGAAAATAAAACTTGAAGAAATACTCCGGAAAATATTAAAACCATTTCAAATCATTTAGGAGTATTCGGACAACCTTTAAAACCATTGTTTTGGTGTAAAATCAAAATCATCAAAATTATGATAAAACCATTTATCAAACATCGTCTTGATGGTCTGATGTGTCTTGTGGAATGTCGGCCCAGGATCCTCGAGCCACAATTTCCATATTCTTCATAGCTTCTGAGGGAGCACATGAGTGAATGACAAGCGGAGTAGTTGAATAGTCGCCTAGCTTTGTTTTTAAAGCTTCTGATTTGTCTTGTTCTTCTTCATCTTGCTGATCTTATTCTTCCGCCATATCGGACCACCTCTTTGGGCCTTTTGCCGCCATGGCTTAAAAGCTCTCCGAAAGTTCATTCGAATTCAATTCATATTCATTCAACGGCAAACTTATGGAAACTTCATCCATCGCACGTTGCAAGTCGATCTTTCTTTTATCATCAAGATTATCAACAAATCACCGTGTTTTTAGAAGTCACAATAACTCCCCGTTGCTTAAGAGAGGGAGGATATTCCACCTGCAGTGGTTTGGGGAATATATTTTGCACCTTTTCAGCAAGCACAATTGAACGATCTTTATTAGAAATAACGGGCTTTGATTCCTTCTCTGTTGAATTTTCTACATCATCCCCGCTTAAAATCTCAAAGAAATTCTGTATATTTATGTGATGGGCAGATGTTCCACCTTCATTAACTCGACCAGATCGTTTTTTCACGTGAACTCAAGTTTCAGACTACACAGCCTTCCCTTTATTAACCTGGACCCAACCATGATTAGCAGATCGTCCGCAAACTGGGCTAGCCTCCTTGGTACTAGTCTCCACCTTATTAGAAGACTTGTTAGTAGTAGTATGTTTATACTGATTAATATTATGACCAACAATACGACAATAGACACATAAATCAAACAGATTCTCGTAACTGAGAGAAACAATGGAGCAATGGCCCACTCTTTCTCCCATCACAAATTCTTGTAAGGGTTTGTTTAAATCAAGTTCTACAAGAACTCGAACAAAATGACCAACTTCCCTAGACAAAGAACGATTGTCAATTTGGATTGGCGTGCCGATTGCGGAAGCCATTTACTAATTAATGAATTATGCTAGTACTCATAGCTTAATTCGTAAATACGAATTCAAACCTGCGCAACCGAAGTGTTTATGTTGTAGGGATTAAAGTCAGGCACCCAATTCATCAGATGAATAGATTTAAGCTGCAAATTCCAGATGTTTTCGAAAAACATGATTACGGTCATTCAGAGAGGTAAATTGAATGTTGTAAAATCATTTCCCAAGTGGCATAAGCTTCCAGCAATCTGTAGTTAGGGCTGAAAAACGAACCAAGCTACTCGATACTCGATTCGAGATCGATCGCTAAAAGCTCGTTTAAGCTCGGTTCGTTAAAGTAACGAACCAAGCTTGAACATATTTTTCCGTTTGATAAAATTTAAAGCTCGGCTCGAGCTCAACTCGATTAGTAAAAAAAAAAATATGCGTAAAAATATCAAGCTACTCGAGCTCGATTCGTGTTCGGCTCGACCAAACCTCATTCGAGCTCGATTCGATTAATAATCAAACAAGCTCAAACACAATTTTTAAGCTCGATTAAAATTCAAACAAGCTCGAACAATACCATGTTCGACTCACTCGACTCGTTTACACCCCTATCTGTAGTATGCCAAACTGATGAAAATTTAGCTTTGAAATCTTCCCATGAATAAGGTTTCGCATCTTTGGGCTGCAACAGTCGACCTATCAAAGAATTTTTTTAATTCTGTCGTTCGCTGTTTGTAGATTTCCTCATCCATGGTGATGGAAAAATAATCTCATTTTTTCACCGGACGTAAATCCTCTCCAGGAGCTAGGGTTTGGGCAAAAGGTTGCGGTTTGGCCTCATGCATGGATTCCATAGATTGTTGTTGTATCATGAAATTGCATTGACTTTATGGAATGGGATGAGTATCGACCATTTGAGGAAATTCCGTCAACGTAACATCTGGATGTTCTTTGAAATTCCTATCAAAATCTGCATGTTGAGTTTTATTATCAAAATTAGGGTTTATCGTGGGGCTTAAAGGAGCCCGATTCAAAAGCCTAGTATTAGTGTAAATAGAATCCTTGATTTTTGGATTATTTGTTATCTCTTAAATTTGTCTAAAGATCGACTTTTCCAAACTAATTGTGAGCAAATCCTATATTTTTGATATAACAAATTTATAAGAGTGTGTAGATAGAAATAGAATCCTTGATTTTTTTATTATTTGTTATTTTCTAAAATTGTTATCATTTCAGTTTTGTAGATAAGGTTGCCACAAAAATAAATGTATGTGAAGCCTGTGGAATTGGGAGGATGAAAAGTTGACAAATATCCAAAATTAATGAGGTAATGAGGTGTGTCAACCTATGTTAGTTAATATGCGTATTATACCCGTATAGTACCCGTACGTACGTATAATTAAAAAATACTTCGGTTTTCCATACACATTTTGAAGCGGCGTTAAATACTCCGTACTTTTCATAGAAAACGTTTAATACTCGTATTATAGTTATCCGTATAATACTTGGCGAAAAAAACTTCACTTTAATATTTTTATAATATATAAATAAATCAAAAAATCATTTATAAGTATAATTACAATATTATAAAATAATAAATAAGAATATTAATGATATATAAATATAGTAATTATTATTAAATAATTATCTTGGATTTACGTTAAGTTATGATTTAATATAATAAAAAACTATATATTAAGTTTTATATAATCTAAGTATAAATACAATTCACTTAAAAACTCACTAACTATTATTAAATAATTATTTTCAATTTGTGTTATAATTTAAAGTAAATCAATAAAGTACCTAAAATTAATTTTAATATAATCTAAACATAAGTATGAATCACAATCTATGTAAATATAATGTTAAAATAAGCCGTATTATTACTCCCGAATAATTATATTATATTAGTATTAAACTCAAATGCGTCTACGGATCCGTATATTAAATATTTCCGTATTTTTTGCCGATTTTTTCGCCATAACTTTAAAATATTCATAATATACTCGTATGTACTAAATGATGAACTTTTCCGGTCTCGTATTTAACTAACAGAGGTGTCAACTTTGTATATAAAGTAGATTTTTCAATATATTCTTGCAACCTCGGAAGTTTCCAAAATAAATGCAAACATTCGGTAACTATAGATTTGAATCCATCATCAATTATCCAAACGGACCAAAACCTCGGAGAAAAGGCAAAATAGAACAAAATCAAAATGTTTATTTGGGCCTAAAGAGATCCATTAGCCACCATTAACACCATGAACCAAATCCAAATTCCGTTGGCCCACTGATAAATGTGATCCAACAAGGATTTGGGGTAATTCAGTAATTAACTGAAAAAACCCGGATAAAGTTGAAAATGGCACAAGAGGCGGGTTCCAGAGAAGAAACCCTTTTGCCACTGTTTTAGAAGTCTTCTTATCTTCTTCACTCTTTCACTCGTTTCAAAAAACCGCTTCACATTTCTCTGCCTGGTGCACCAATCTCTGCAAATCCCCGTACGTAGCTCAAAAATGGCGATATCTTTGGGTGTCTTTTCGAGTTTCCTGCCCGTCGAGAAAGTATCGTTCAGCAACTCGTCTTATTCTGCCATTATCAGGCCTGTTCCTGCTAACATGCGCGTTTTGCGATCGGTGACGATATCTGCTGCTGCCAAGCCGACTACGGAGACCAAGAAGCGCGAACCAAGGGGCATAATGAAGCCGCGCCGAGTGTCGCCGGAAATGCAGGCGTTCCTCGGCGGTGTGTCTGAGATTCCACGCACTCAAGCGCTTAAAGAAATTTGGGCCTACATTAAACAATACGATCTTCAGGTATTGTGAAACCCTAATTTGTGTGTATTGCTGTATACTTTTTGTCTCCTCCGTACTTATTGCGATTCCGGTTTTTTTAATTGGATGTTTTGGAGTATTTGTTTCGTCAATATTTTTAGATATTACGTTTGGAAATTAGTCTCATTTGCTGCTTGTCTATGTATGTTCAGTTATACTGTTTAAAAAGTGATGTTGTGCTTTTCTCTTATTCGTTAATGGATTGCTATTAGTACTCTGTTATCTTTCTCTTTCTTTTACTTCATTTTTATGAAGTACTCGTCTGGTTAATGGTTATTTTATTTTATTTTAAAACCAATGTATCAAGAAACCCCGGACAATTATTGCATATTTGGTTTAAATCTCTTAGTATTTTGGACTTAGCTTCTTGCAGGATGTGTATTAATTGATTGTGTTATATTGCCTAAGTTGCTCAAGATAGCCGAAAAAGTGAATCATACTTCTTTGTAAACATCTTGCACAATGTTCAGTGGTTGGATTCAAAAATACCCCATGGTTATTTTTGTAAACCATATTTGGTAATTATCATTCTCTTTTTGGGCTGGCTCAGCCTTTATTTTAGTCTGCCTGTTGTACTTGATATTTAGGCTTTATGTTGTCAATGTTACCTTTGAAATGATTTTGCTTGCAGGTTTACTTCAAAAGGTTCAGTACAAATGGATTGGATATCCATCTTCTTGATATCTGAACTTGAGTAATTAGTTCGAATCCATTGTTAGCCTTGATATCAATATCTTTAGATATCTCATATAAGTATACAACTATTTTGTTGCAATTCACCGAATGTTGATGACAAAAATCAAGTATATTTCATATACATGTGGATCTCACTTTGTTTTTCTATACATTATAGGATCCTGCAGACAAGAAGGTCATTATTTGTGATGAGAAGCTGAAGCAAATTTTCGGAGGAAGGGACCGTGTCGGGTTCCTTGAGATTGCTGGTTTGATTAGTCCACACTTTCTTAAGTGAGAAGTGAGTGGCTATAAAGGACTATGGCTTTGCATCTTGAAAGTAATTTACCTTCTTTTGTAAATGAAGTTTCTGTTGGTTAGTGATATTAGTCTCTAGGAAACTCTAGCCCTGCTTTCCATTAAGATAAGCTTGAAGCTCATGTGTCAGAGGACGATCACTCATGTTGAGTAATTTTGCCTTTTGGACCTTCTTGTAGGCTTTAAAGTGCAATGCTGGTAGTGACTGCAAATATTTCTGCATTCTTATTCTATTTTCAAGTTTTACAGTCTTAGTGATGCTCTATGTTTCATCTGTGTTTTCTCTAGTATGGCATCTCCTGTTTGAAATTCTACTAGGATTTTACTGGGAATTATTATGTGCTTAAAAATTGTGGGTATTTTCTCACAAGAAGTTACTCGGGGCCCGGGGCAGGCTGAATGGGAAATGATGTCAAATTTGGTGATGCAATTTAGGGGTACTATCCATGCTACACTAGGTGTAGTAGTTAGTACATGGATGAATAACAAGTGTCTCACTTTCTACATAGATAAATGATGAGCATTTTAATTTATATGTAGTGGAACACTTGAACGGCATAATACACAAAATGTATGTACACTAGGTGCAGCATGTACAAAACCCAAATTTGGTTGTATTTTTCATGCGGAACACTTGTGCGATGGGCCGAGGGCTATTGTTTCCACTGTTTTGATCAGCCTGCCTCTGTAGATATTGCTGGTTGCCTAAGAACGATGGTTTTCAAATTAGCAATTCAAACTTTACGCGTTGCTGGTTTAGGAAAATAGTTTTCATTTTCTGTTTTGAAAATAAATAAAAGAATGGATAATAATAAATGTTAAGACATTTATTTGCTTCTGAGAACATATTATTATTTTTTGAGATAAAAGAAATTTCATTACTAACACAAATCCTTCTACATAGCATAACAAATGCAGGAAGGAGGAACATGCCTCCACACCTTAACACCAGCATAGAACTAGTTGATCGTGCTAAAACATGAGGAATATAATTCGATGATCTCCTAATAAATAAACATGAAACATTAGATAAATAATCTTATTCTCAAAGTCCGGATTGCCTGATATTTAAATCTGTGGAATGTGTTATTGTTCGTCAAAAAAATAAAACAAAAATTTTCATTTTCTCTCCAACATTACATTATTTTTCTCTTTTTCTTATACTTCCCAATATTCAAGCATATTATTTATTTCTCTCCCCTCTTATATCCATATAATTTTCGGTAATTTCTTTAATTTATCACAAATTTTGTTATGTTTTCTCATACTCTTGATAACAAAAGACATAAATGAGATTCATACTAACTATTTTTTGTTCAATTTTTAGTTTTATTCAATTTTTGGCAATATATTTTATATTATTATTTCTCAAAAAAAAATCCACAAATAGTCAATATTTGTAAAAGATTCTCATCACATCAATATAATCGTTATTTTTTCTCTATATATTAAAACTTTCACTTTTAAAAAAAAAATTAACTTCAATTTACTAAGAAAATGAAAGCGGAAATAATGAAAGGACAAACAATCACGACCTATATTCTTCAATCTTTTATTTATCAACTACATGTTTTCTTTGGGATAAAAATATATCCCAAAAATCAAAATGACTCAGTATTGACTATTGCCTCATTTCATATTGACTATTGAGTAGGGTTGAAAAACGAACCAAACTACTCAATACTCGATTCGAGATCGACTATTAAAAGCTCATTTGAGCTCGGTTCGTTAACATAACGAACCAAACTTGAACTCATTTTTCCGTTCGATAAGATGTAAACCTCAGCTCGAGCTCGACTCAATTAGTAAAAAATGAATAAAATTGTGTAAAAATCAAGCTACTCGAGCTCGATTCGTGTTCGGCTCGACTAAAGCTCGTTCGAGCTCGATTCGATTAATAATCAAACCAAGCTCAAACACAATTTTTAAAGCTTGATTAAAATTCAAACAAACTTGAACAATACTATGTTACATTTGATTTACTCGTTCTTACACTCCTACTATTGAGTGCTATTTTTTGTACCAAGAGTTGTCCCAAGAAAATGAAAAGATTTTTGTGTTCAAGTGGACCACGCCTCGACTAACATTTGCAGAACCCTCTCTCATTCTCTATTCCTTGTTTCGGCGCCAATGGCGGATAAACTAGCCCTGCCTCTTGTCCTCCCAAACCCACCTCCCCCTAAACCTTTCTTCCAAGACCACTCCTCCTCCGCCGCCGCACCACCTCTCTCCCCGCCGAACTTAACCCCTCTTTTCCAAGACTTTCTCCATCACCAACAAAATCCCACCACCTCCTCCACTTCCCCGAATTGCTCCTCCTCCATCCCAAGGCCACGACGTCGTATTGGAAAACACCGAGACCACAACAAAGGTAAGCCCTGGGTCCACCACCGCCTCTCTTCTCAAGGTGAGCTCATTCTTCAGTCCCTCATTGATCCTCAATTCGACATTGAAAAGCTCGACGAAGAATTATCTGCTTTGTTCAATTCTGGTAATAATCTTGAAAATGAATTTTCGGAGGATTGTACGGATGCAGTTTATCCTGATATTTTGGGTATAATTAAGGCTTTAGGGCACTATAAGAAATGTGACTTGGCTTTAAGTGTGTTCGAATGGGTTAGGAAACGTAGGGATTCTGAAAAATTGATTAATGGGTCTGTTGTGGCTGTGATTATTAGTATGTTGGGCAAAGATGGGCAGGTATCTACTGCAGCTTCTTTGTTTCATAATTTGCATAAAGATGGATTTGGGATTGATGTGTATGCGTATACTTCTTTAATAACTGTTTATGCGAGTAATGGGCGGTATAGGGAGGCTGTAATGATTTTCAAGAAAATGGAGGAGGAGGGTTGCAAACCTACCTTGATCACTTACAATGTGATTTTGAATGTTTACGGCAAAATGGGCATGCCTTGGCATAAAATTATGGAGATTTTTGATAGTATGAAGAGCTCGGGTGTTTCCCCTGATGCTTACACGTATAATACCATCATTAGTTGTTGTCGAAGGGGTTCTTTGCATGAGGAAGCTAAAGGAATTTTCACGGAGATGAAATTAGCTGGATATATGCCAGATAAGGTTACCTATAATGCACTATTGGATGTTTATGGAAAGTCGAGGAGGCCTATGGAGGCTATGGAAGTTTTAAAGGAGATGGAAGTTAATGGTTTTTCTCCCAGTATTGTGACGTACAATTCTTTGATATCTGCATATGCTAGGGACGGTTTGTTAGAGGAAGCAATGGAGCTAAAAAGTCAGATGCTGGAAAATGGGATTAAGCCAGATGTGTTTACTTATACCACGCTGTTGTCAGGTTTTGAGAAGGCTGGGAAGGACGAGTCTGCGATGAGGGTATTTGAGGAAATGCAAAGTGCAGGCTGTAATCCAAATATTTGCACATTTAACGCTCTAATCAAGATGTTTGGTAATCGTGGCAAGTTTACAGAAATGATGAAGATTTTCGACGATATGAAGGCCTGTGGATGCAAAGCCGACGTTGTTACTTGGAATACTCTTTTGGCCGTGTTTGGGCAGAACGGGATGGACACAGAAGTTTCTGGGGTGTTTCGTGAAATGAAAAGATCGGGATTTGTGGCTGAGAGGGACACTTTTAACACGTTAATCAGTGCTTACAGTAGATGTGGAGCTTTTGAACAGGCAATGTCTATTTATAAGCGGATGTTAGAAGCAGGGGTCACTCCGGACCTTTCTACTTATAACGCCGTTTTGGCTGCTCTGGCACGGGGAGGGCTGTGGGACCAGTCTGAGAAAATTTTCGCTGAAATGATGAACGGACGGTGTAAACCTAATCAACTGACTTATAGTTCTTTGCTTCATGCATACGCTAACGGAAAACAGATTGAGAAAATACATGCTCTTGCTAAAGAAATATATTCGGGTGTAATCGAACCACGCGTAGTGCTGCTTAAAACCCTAGTTCTGGTTTATAGCAAAAGTGATTTACTAAAGGAAACAGAACAAGCTTTTCTAGAGCTAAGAAGTAAAGGGTTCTCTCCCGATATAACTACTCTAAATGCAATGGTTTCGATTTATGGACGGAGGCAAATGATTGATAAGGCAAACGAGATCTTAGACTTCATGAGCAAAAGCGGGTTCACACCGAGTTTGACAACGTACAATAGTTTGATGTACATGTACAGTCGGTCTGGGGATTTCGAAAGAGCCGAAGAAATACTGAGGGATTTGCTGTTGAGAGGAATTAAGCCTGATGTCATTTCGTACAATACTGTAATCTACGCGTACTGCAGGAATGGTCGAATGAAAGACGCATCGAGAATTTTTAAAGAAATGACGGAAATAGGGATTTCTCCGGATGTTATTACATATAATACCTTTGTTGCGAGCTATGCAGGTGATGCGATGTTCATTGAGGCTATTGACGTGGTTCGATATATGATCAGGAATGGTTGCAAACCGAATGAGAGCACGTATAATTCGATTGTGGATTGGTACTGTAAGCTTAATCGGAGCGATGAGGCAGTAATGTTTGTTAGTAATATTCGAGAAATCAATCCCCATATTTCGAAGGAGGAAGTGTGTAGATTATCGGAACGGCTGATGATGAAATGATTATAAATGCTTATCTTCTGCTATGGGTTGCAGCAGAGGGCTAAAAAGCCAATAGTGGTAAATATTATTGCTCTCTGTTTTAACAATGCCAAGAATTGGGAAGAGATTGATGAAAAAAGAGTCTCTGTATATGGTGTTTGAGCTACCTGTTTTTTTATCTGGTTTGTAGAGATGACATTGAGTTTTGGAAGACTAATATGCAGGATTTGGAAAACTAGAACACGTTGAGGAATGTGATGATACCTTTCACAGTAAGTAGATATAGATGCAGTTATTACACACAGCAATGTATCATTGTCCTAAAATCGTTTTTATTTTGTATTGTGAGACATTTTACACAGGCATTTAACTGTTATATGTATATATTTTTATAATAGAAGTTATTTTTACATATTTTATGCCTTGAAGTAAATTTAGCAATTTAAGCTGGTTGTGGCGATGTATTTTATCATGTGTTTGTCCTATCAATCACCTATGTATTATTTAAGGTTGTAGGGAAAAATAACTCAACTGTGGTAATAAGCCAAAGCAACCATTTTCAAAATAAAAACAACCATATTTTTTGATAAAAAACTGGCGGTTATATTCTTCTTGTATTCTTTAGTGAGGTACTTAGTTTTGTTGTACATTTTTCTATACCAAAAAATGAGTCTCGATCTCAAAAAATGTATCGATCCCGATATATGAAAAGAGAACAAAGTGAATAATTGAAAGAAAAGGCTTCCGGCCCAAATGCTCCAATAGAGCTCTTCCCTTTAAGAAGAAAAAGTCGAATGCTTGCTAGACTGGGATTATTTAACAGATTATTGTGTATGTGAAATTTTGTTGCAATTTTGTGGTTGATTTGAGAATGGTTAATGGATTAAGAATTGGCGCTATTGCAAATAGTGCCCAACTATCAAATAGCGCCCAACCTTTTTTTTTTTTTTACTCGGGCGCTAGTCAAGCTAGTGCCCTTTTTTTTTTTTATTTTACAAATAATTTATTTATTAATTTATAAAACAAAACGATTGATTTCATTCGATTAATTAAATCCGATCAGTTTGAATCAATACGATACAAAAAATTATAATCGTTACAAGTCGGCATTAATCCCAAACCCTATGTCCCCCGTGCCACACCTAGGCGCTACCCTCTGCCTAGTACTCCTAAGCCTACCAACATTCCCTTGAATCTCCTGTGGTGGCGAATCATCATCTTCTTGATCATTTCTTGTATGATGGCTAGATGCAGCTGATGATGTCGACTCTGCAGTCAAATCCCGATACCGACTGAGTGTAGGTGGAAATGAAACAGTGATAGGTTGAAATTTGGACAATTGGATGTGGACGGATCATGACTCCCATGTGGAACTCCCATAGCACCAAAATCATCGTATTAGAGATGTAAATAATATCCACTCTAGTGTGTTATAATCGATTATGTGTCTTGGTGAGGACATAATAACTAGGAGTAGATGTAGATGGATGTTATATATAATGAAAATTGATCAATAAAAAGAACTTATGTGCTTTTTTGTCAATTTTTAATTTTTAAGAATTTCATAAAATTCATACCATGGTGCATCGTGGGTGTATTGTTGGAATAAACTTTAGTGAATAACATCACTTTAATCCGGAGCGTTCATATCGAATTATCAAGAATCAAAAGACTAGATTGCGGAAGCGTACCTGAATCTATAGCAGTTGAATCCTGGGATCTGGCCTTCTAGATCTACACGTCTCGAAGCTTTTCAGAGAACCCTTTAGTTTTCTCCGTAGGTTTCTTTTTTCGACGATGGGATAGCGAGAATAGAATATCGAGCGTGTGACACAGGGACCATAACCCTTATATAATCGTGTTATATTGGGTGCCCTATTTTAGCCCATCATTAAAACAGAATAACCCTTAAGTCTCTACACATTAAAGGCCCACACCCTATTAGATACATTAAAGCCTAATTCCTTAAACCTAATTTGATCACTTACAAAATGGGTTTAACCTTAATTGACAGTCCACAATGCATATAAGCCCAATGTTGGATTATGATCCAACAATCTCCCACTTGGGCTATATGTGTAACCTTATAATTATGTATTGTAAAAATAACCATATGAGCTCAACTTTGCTTTGTCATAATCAAATGTATTCAGAACAACCGGTCCATTAATCGTACCAACATAGGATCAAAGCGGCCTTCGTTACATTTATCATGACTCGACCCATCAATGGTCACGTATCCCAATACAATTAAAGACATGGATCATGATGTGGATGTGTAGCATGGAAATTTCATGCAATGTGATCTTAACATGCCTATTTCCAACTGGTCCACCTTACCTTAGTGAGATCAAACCATATGCCGTAATCAAAGTGTTAATATATCTTTCAAAACTTTATCTCTGCAGAAGAGTAAAACCTTAATATATCCTTAAATCGAAATGATCGAAAAATGTGTCTACATATTTAAAAGAACATTATAATTACAAACTCCCACTAGAACTGAATATCCTTAAAACTGTATATCCTGAACTGATTTGACACCCATATGAACAACAAGTTCATAAAACCCTTTGGGTGGCAATCCCTTAGTAAACGGATCCGCAATTATGGAGTTTGTATCGATGTTCTATAGACACCTGTCCACTTTGACTTATCTCTTTAACAATCAGGAACTTGATCTCTTTATGTTTAGTCTTCGTCGAGTTCTGTTGTTTGGAATATAGCGTTCTTTGACTCAATGTCACAAACTTAGTGGTATTTTAATACCATCTACATACGCACCTCATGACAAACTTTCGCAACTATAATCCATGATTTGGATGTTCCATAACACGCTATGAATTTTCCTACCATGGTAAAAGAGTCTATATTGTAGACTGTTTAGAACTCTTCCACAATTAGCAGAAATACATAGGCCAACTTAAATACCATGTTATCTTGACATCCAATAAAATCATAGTCGGTATACCAAATGATCTCAAACTGATCCGACCTCTGACATGTGAGCATGTAACTTTTCTTTATCCATAAGTACCTTAGACTTGTTTGGCTGCTTTTCAAATATTGCATATTCACGACTTAATTACATATCCGCCAAGCATCCCTACAATGTACACAATATCCAACTGCGTATATACCTGATCATACATCAGACTCCATATTGCTGACGCGTACGGAATCTTCTGCATTTTATTTTCCTTAAATCATTCTTAGGGCACCAATTGAGACTGAACTTGTCTCCCTTAGCCATAGGGTTATGATTTGGTTTACAATCATGCATGCCATTTGAAGGACCTTTCCGATATAGCTCTTTTGTGATAATCCAGAGTACTCTGAGAATAATCTCATTGTATTTATATCCTAATACAAAAGAGACATCACCAAAAACTTTCATCTCAAGATTCTTAATCAGAAATCTCTTGGTGTTGTGCAATAAGCCTATATCGTTGATGGCAAGCAAAATGTCATCGACATACAAAACCAGAGACATATACTTGCTCCCACAGAAACTATGATACATGAAATCATCGACCAAATTCATCTCAAAACCAAACAAGATGATCACTTGATGAAAATCTAAATACCATTGCCCAGATATTTGCTTGAGTCCATAGATGGATTTCTTAAGTTTGCAAACCATATCCTTTGAGTCTTCCGATACAAAGTTTTCTGGTTACACCATATAAATCGCCTCATCAATGTCACCATTGAGAAACGACGTCTTTATTTCCATCTAATGTAACTCAAGATCAAAGTGTGCTACTAATGCCATTATAATCCTAAAAGAGTCTTTCAAAGAAACTGAAGAGAAAGTCTCTTTATAGTTGATGCCTTCTTTCTGTGTAAAGCCATTTGCGACAAGACGAGTTTTGTATCTTCCCTCATTGCCTCTTGAATCTTTCTTGGTATTAAATATTCATTTGCAACCAATGAGTTTCACACCTTAAGGCAATAGGAAAAGTTCTCGTCATTGTCCCTCATGGACTTAATCTATTCATTCATGGGCATTCATCCACTTAATGAGAGTTGGAACTTTCTATGGCTTGATAGAAGTTGATTAGATCATCTTCCATCATTCAAATGTCAACCTCATTTTCTTGGAGAAATACAATGTAATCATCTGGCATTGCACTTCTTCTTTTCGTAGTGGATCTCCTTAATGGCATGAGTTCTTGAGGTTGTAGAGTCTGTTCATCTGGAATAATTTCTGAAACAGGAGGTTCTCCGATATTGTCTTGATTTGTGTCTTGAACAAGGTCGGGAATGAAATTCGATCAATGCCAACAACACATGTGGGAATATCGACATATTCCTCTTCAAAGACAAGGTCCTTAACTCTATCTCCCCCGGCAAACTCAACATCCTCAAAGAACCAGACATTTATCAACTTAGAAATAGCCTTGGTTGTGGGATCATAAAATTTGTACCCTTTGGACTTTTAAGAGTATCCAACAAAATAACAACTAACCGTCCTTAAGTCCAGTTTCTTCTCATTAGGCTTTGTAAAGCCTTGCCTCAGCTAAACATTCCCAAACGTGCAAGTGCTTCGGACTAGGTTTCTTGCCCGTCTAAAGTTCATAAGGGATTATGTTAGTCGCTTTAGTTGGAAACCTTACTAAGGATATATTTTGATTTTTAAGTGCTTCTTCCTAGAGTGATTCTGGTAAGGTAGAATGACTAATCATACTCCTCACCATATCCTTAAGCATTCTGTTTCGTCCTTTAGCAACACTATTCATAATGGCAAACCCGATTTAGTGTACTATGGGACGATACTGCATTCCTCTAGGAATTAGCAAACGATCCTAGACGTTCACCTGAACCATCATATCTATCATTGCATACACCACCACGATCAGATGTGATGTTTTAAATCATTTTGTTGAGTTAATTCTCAACTTTCAGCCTTATAGAATTTGAACACGTCTAGCGATTGTGACTCTTCATGAATAATAACTTGTAGCCATATCTAAAATATCGTCTATAAACGTTATTATATATTATTGACCATTCCAAGCAACCATATGGAATGGTCCACAAATATCCGTATATATAAGTTCTAAGACGCCTGGAATCCAATTGGCTACAAATATCTTTTGTTGGTTTGTTTTTCTACTTAAACCTCGAGTACTTAAAAGTAGCGACTTGTTGGATGAAACAATAATATCTGTAAAATAAAGGTTATTGTAAAGAACTGGAACTAACCGATTTTGAATCATGAGACAAGCTAAATTTTCAATTTCTGAATGAACAAGAATAACCGAATTTGTCCAAAGCAGAAATAGAAGTCAAGTTCCAAATAAATGTCTCATCAAGATTCAAATAAAATCCAGTACTTAACAATAATCTATATTTTCCTATTATTTCAACCATAATTGTCTTGTCTTTGCCTATTTTGATGTATCCTTACATATACACTGGTGTGAGTTGATGAACTAAAATCTTTCCACCATGTGTGCCAGGAAACTGAAGTTAAGTTAACCTCAAAACAAACCATAACTGAGCAGCGTACCTTATCCTTCTATATTTTTAATTCCTTGCCTTTTTTATTCGTGAAGTTAAGGTAATGTTAGCCCTTTTGTCTCATATTGTGTTAACCTTTTTCTTTTCGAGCGCAGATGAGATGACTCATTTAGAGAGTAAAACTCTTTTTAATCGTCGACTCACCTTAAATCGGCTAGCTAAACGTGTCGAAAGAGATATTAAAAACTAAATGCACTAGCAAATCCTCAAAGCAATACGAGACATATCTATAACTTATTCTTGATATTGCCTTTACTCTCTCATACCGATCGAGATCATGTTTGTCAAAAGCGTACTAACCGAGCCTTTCGTTCTCGACAAATATTTTCTCAATATCCGCAAGAAATTCCTTAGCTATAGTGACCTTTCTAGATAAAGTGCCCTTTTAACATAAAAGCTATATTGATGCTAACAGAAATATAAGCAGGAATATTCAAAACTAAACTCCGAAAATAAACAATACACAAATCATGCTCACATAAATCTCGTAATCCTAATAATAAATTCAAATAATGGTAAATCCCATCTCAAGACACCGGCACTCCATTAATATTTCATCTTTGGACAAAATATTAACTTATAATTGACATCTTGGTGCGGTAATCAAACACTGATAATAAGACCATATCAAACAATAAACCTTCCTTTGGGCCGATTTAGTGTTCATATGTAAACCCGAATAATTATCACGCGTTTATTACCACAGTTGCACGTGCAATTCTGATAAATATTCACCTTCCTTTGGGCCGTTAATATTCACATAAGTTACACGCGCACAATCTTTTATATTTCAAAATAAATTTACACAAGAGAGGTCACTTTGGTGACATGTTGCTTCAATTAATTCATCTCAACATATATAATCCATACCATTATTCGAATTTAAAATTTGAATTCCAAGATTAAACTTAATTTAGAGTTTTCCTTATTATTTGAGGCCAATTTTAAAAAATAAACAAACTTTAATTGAACCTCAAAATTAAAACATTTTTCAATGAAACCCCAAATTTTCCATAAACAGTAAATGGGCCCTTAAAATAAATCTTGTTACCTTTAGCACAGTTGCCAGCCCACCGACCAGATCCACAACCCTGCCATCCTTCGCCGACAAACAGCGGGAGCAATCGGACGACTACTTCGACGACCCCAAACAAACGGCACAACGCGAAGCCCATCGCGCTTGCTGCAAACCGTCGCTTTAAATTGTCGTCATGTTATCGCTCAGTAGCCCGCCCCCAGGCCCCGTCCAAACTCCAAATTGCTGCCTGGTTGGATGTCCCCTCGCGGCAAAAGAGAAAAAGCACGGGTTTCTTGCAATATTATAAATATAATGCTGGAACGTGAAACCTTATAAATTGGCCCAAAATCTTATAATCTGAATCCAAACTAACATCTACAATTAAGAAATCATATCTGAAGACTGGATGAAATACGCAAATTCCAAAATATCTCAATTCTAAAAGCAACATAGATTAGCAAGGTTTAAAGATGAATCCACAAAAACATTGACCCAAAACTAGGGTAATTAGATTCAAAATATTCTGAATTAAGCTGAATCAATGAAAGCCAAATACGATCCGAAAATTCAACAATCCGAATATAATATTCGAAATAAGTTCGATTCCCAATAACTCAATATGAAGTTGCTCTGATACCACTTGTTGGAATAAACTTTAGTGAATAACATCACTTTAATCCAGGAGCGTTCATATCGAATTATCAAGAATCAAAAGACTAGATTGCGGAAGCGTACCTGAATCCATAGCAGTTGAATCCTGGGATCTGGCCTTCTAGATCTACACGTCTCGAAGCTTTTCAGAGAACCCTTTAGTTTTCTTCGTATGTTTCTTTCTGACGATGGGATAGCAGAATAGAATATCGTAGACGTGTGACCTAGGGACCATAACCCTTATATAACTGTGTTATATTGGGTGCTCTATTTTAGCCCATCATTAAAACATGAATAACCCATTAAGTCTCTACACATTAAAGGCCCACACCCTATTAGATACATTAAAGCCCAATTCCTTAAACCTAATTTGATCACTTACAAAATGGGTTTAACCTTAATTGACAGTCCACAATGCATAATTATTTCACATATAAGCCCAATGTTGGATTATGATCCAACATGTATAAGTAGAAGGTCCCACTCTATCAACATGAGGTACCGGTGGAGGAACATCACGAGATGTGGAAGCACCATTTGTAAATGGTCGTGACTGTTGTTGTCGTCCGCTGCCGCGTGTGCTACGACCCAATGGGGCTCTTGGGGCTGTCTCAACAGGTATATCACCTGCTTATGGACCCGTGTGGTATGGTGGCCTATGTAGCATCCGCTCAATATCATCGCTAACTTCTACAGCAACACATCGTAAACGTGCATATGACTCAACGTCCTCGAATGATGATTCAGCAGAACTAAGCCTAGGTTGTTCCATCCACGAGAACTGAAAAAAACAAATAACATGACTAATTATTTGTCTATTGTTGCTTATAATTCATTTTGAAAAATCAAGTCAGAGAACAACAAAATATACCATAGCATCACGTGCTGTTGTGTCTGATGGCTGGAACCCGGGTTGCTGAGGCAAGTACCAGGTGTTATCAATCGTCGTGTAATCTTTACATACCAATTCATATATCCATCGACCATACTAACACCTCCAGCAATTGGCTGAACGTTGAGTATCGATGTATGTCTCATATTCCATAACTCGACCCAAGACCGATGACGATCTCCCCAATCAGTGGTTTCCCGACCTCTACGATCAATTTCATGTAGGTCCATATGAGTATGGTGTATATATTGTGGAATACCCTGTATACAACCAAATTGTCTAAGCACTCGATCGGGATGGTATATCTCGACAATCACATAATTAATAAGTGGACATCGTGATAGCCAATGTATAGTCAAGCAACGAGATCCAAGATCGCTGATATCCGGGTCTGTTAGATCATAGGGCTCCCATAAAAACTGCCAAAAATACTCATTAGTTAAAATATTTATATTTATATATTTATTTATAGTAATGAATAATGTAAAAGGGTTTTACCTCATCAGGTAATAGTCGGTCAAGCATATCTCTATATACCTGTACAGAATGCCTAAATATGCGAGTGTAGCTGTGATGATGTATCCACCTAGCCCCATACGGTGGTAGCCCTAATCCTCTACCATCAGCACCTACAAGTGGACCCTGTACAATCATCGAAGTAATATTCGCGGGCACTATAGTGTTCATCCGAGACCATGCCCAAATTTGGAAAGAATAATATTATTATTTCAACAGAAACTGTAAATGCAGGTTATAATTTACGAGACAAAAACAAAGATATACCTGAAGAAGACCCAATGGTCCCCCGATCCCCTTTTTTCCTTATTTGCAGCACTACAAAGTTCACGGTATAAAACGATAAATCTACTACGCCCAAATTTGAAACACCAGTTTGCTCGGACATCCTGTAGCTGCTGCAAGTATAGCAAGGAGATACAGTTTCCTGAGGATTCCGGCATCATAATACAACCTAATAAGAGCATTGCACAACCGCGTGCATACTGCTCAACCACGTGTTGCGGAGTATGCTATGTAATTTGAATGCCTCTCAAATGGTTTGAAATGGCTGTACAATGTATCCGTGTCCTCCCCTTCATCTGACTCGAGGTAGGTATAAATCCTAGATATGGTCCACAATAGGCACGCCACTCATTACATGTAGCAAACAGAGTACGACCAACTACAACATCACTATTTATGGATAAACCCCATATGATAGCAACATCCTGAAGAGTCACTGTAGCCTCTCCGACAGGTAGATGAAATGTGTGCGTCTCGGGGCGCCATCTTTCTACTAAGGCAGTGATGAGATGATGGTCAGTATTCATAGAATCACACCGTGCAACACCGTAGAAACCCATATCATACAATATATCCAATACCCGAGGATGTAGCATTACATCAGCACCTGGTCTAAAACTCCAAAATATGCCACATCATACATTATATCACGTTTGCCATGACGCACAGAAAAATCCTTAACTGCAGATTGCACATGTTTTTTATCTACAAAAACCATACCCTTTTTCAACTCACCTCTCTCAGAGTCATAATACAGAGTTCTTAACGAGCCATCAACAGTATCACCAGAAATATCTCTGAATCCTGAGTCAAAAAAAGAGGATCTTGATAAATTAGGATGTGGAGGAACTACCAAATGAACATGTCGCTGGGCAGAATGCCCCTCTTCATGTACATCATTATGCTCAATATGATCATCACTATTATCATCATGCTCGCTATTATCACTAGGTTCTGAGGGTCCCATTTTATCGGCAAGAAAATGATCACCCCTAACTGTAGGTCGCATCTCAACTTGCACATTCAATCCATCTAAATTCCCCGACAGTCTACAAGCACTACCCAAACCCATGTTTGTCATTCCTTGAGTAACCGAAGGCAATTCAGAGTCACCAATAATGTAAGATGCATACTAGTAAAACTCATTTTCCAGTGGAATTGGTGGGGGTGCGGTGTGAGATAAAATTTCTGATTCAACAAATAGATCAACAGACCTTAAACCAGTTATTGGATCCAAAAAAAATCTAAGTTCCCGATCCTTTTTAATTGGAACCACTCGTGAATTATCATTGTCAAAATATTTAGCAGAAATTGTCAATTTATGGCGATTCTGATCCAAATCCGTCATTTCATACAAAAATCCTAATAAATTTGATAGGTCAATACTACGATCAATATATGTTGCTCCAACAACTTCTCCTCCATAGTGCACAAATACTCCAATTTTATCTGACATATCTTAAAAATTTACACATAATTATTACTTTTACTATTCATTAATTAATTAATTATTCTATCATTTTTACTAATAAATTAAAAAATATCAACTAACATTTTCAAAATACTTACCAATAAACAAACAATATGATATTCAACAACTTTAACAATTAACAAACTAAATTACAAATATTAAAAAATATTCTAAATGTATAAAAAAAATTACTTGAAATTGCGAGAAAATGGCCGGAATCAAATGCTCGTCCGCCACCCACTTTCGCCGCCACCGTCCGCCGTTCGTTCACTGCCGCCGCCGTCCGCCGGCCAATCGCCGCCACCTCCCGAAATCACCAACTGGCTTCTAAAAAATAAATTGAAGTGGCAATTTTTATTGGAGTGCAGATTTGTGTTGGATGGAGGGATGCATTTTTTAATATGGTTAAGGGATGAAAGGGATGTTTTTTTTTATTTGGGAGCGAGATGTGTTGGATGGAGGGATGAAAGGGATGTTTTTTTTTTTTTTTATTTGGGAGCACATGGAGGGATGAACCGATGAAGTGCGGGAGGGATATATTTATGAGGGTGAAGATACGAAAAAAAAGATGTGTCGTCGGCACTAGTCAAACTAGCGCGATCGATGTGCTACGGCATTTGCAAAGAAGCGCTAGTTTGACTAGCGTCGTCGAATCGCAAGGTTTCCGATGTTCGTATTAGCGCCGGGAAAAAGCGCTATTCCCACTAAAGAAGAACACCTATATATTTAACACAATCGAAATCCACCACAAAATGGCAATAAAAACTCACAAATGCAATATTTTGTTAAATAACCCGCCTTGATCGATCAGACTAAAAAACATGTTTTTAAAATAATATGGCTAGAAAATATTTTTTGTTATGAGCAAATAACCAAATATTATTGTAATGTTTGGTGTCAGTATGAATTAGATTCTTTTTGTGAGGCCCTAGATTTTTATACCATAGACGACATGAATCACATATATTTCCCGATATAATATTCTAGTATTCACTATTTATTTTTACCTAACATGTTATGTTATTGGATTTAATGTCACTTAATTTCTTGTCTAATTACATGATAATGCAATTGATTTATATTTATTACTTGAATTTGATGACTATTATCATTTCACAACTTGATTCTGTAAAAAGTGCTATTTAAAATTCATTCTTTAGTATTTCACAAATAAAACTCTTGTCATCGTTGTAAGAATGATGATGGTATTTATATTAAGTCTCTTTAATCAACTATTACAAGATGATCGATTTCTATTTTGATAAACTTAATATTATTCTGCAAAATTACTATTTTTTTATTTAAACAAACTACTCTCAATTTTTTGGAGGGAGAAAGGCTTCATTTGAACATCTTGTATCACATTTTACTCGCTCTAAACTCACCAAATTCCTCTCTAGAAACAAAACACAAAACCCCTCATCTCCCAAGCTATAGGACCGAAAGTTGAAGGCAAAAGGGGGTAAGATTCTTGTCTTTATCTCTTCAAGTTCTTAAAATATTTTTCAAACACTAAACCACACTTCTCTTATGACCATTGCTAGGGCCGAAATGTTACTTGAGGAATGAAGGCAATTGTCATTTTGTGGTGAAATAGCAATAAGAAGCAACTCCAAACCTTAGACTTCAAGAATGTGAGGTTAATCAAATTTTCTTAAGTTCCCCTCCCCCCCCCCCCCCCAATGGATCGATTGTTGATTTTGTAACTTGCCTCATGATAGGGGCTGTCCCCCTATATTTAGGATAGTGGTTTCAAGATTTTATAAGGAGTATAAGAAAGGATATTAGTTGGAAAGCTTGGACTCAACCTCTATTTCAAACAAGCAAAGATTTAATTAAGGTACGACAAATTGGTTTTTGTTGCTATTTTCTCTCGACCAATACACCAAGCTTATGAGCATAAAGGTGATGAATTTTGAAACCATGTAGGTTGCCTTGGAGTGTTGAGGACGTAGGCCTGGGTGCAAGGAGGAATTCCAATTTTAAGGCTATTACACTTGAAGCATAAGAAGTTGGTGGAAAACTTTTTCAAACAATCTACCATGTCTATCTATCTATAATAATAATAATAATAAGAGAGCCACTTATAAATAGCAACCCAAGTTTTTCCCGCCTAAACCACCCTCCTAAAAATAGTAAAATATATTTGAAGCATATACTTCAATTTTGGTAATTAGTTTATTAATTCTGGAAAAATGAATATATAATAAAAAAGCATCATATAATAATCAGTTTTTCAAATCTGAGTGTATACTGCATTAATTATTTATTTTTGTCTTTTTCTTCATCTTTTTAAAAATCTAATAATTTTGTCGTTTTTGATCTGTTTTTAGAGCTGTCAATTCCGGCCCGACCCGATATTTCAATGGGTTGGGCTTCATTATCCTAGGCCCGAAAACCATATGGCCTCAACAGCCCGGCCCGAGCGGCCCGATGGGCTAGCCCGGTCGGTCCAGTTTTTTCAGTGTATTTTTCATTGATGGGCCGGGTTGGCCTCCCCAAATTGATGGCCCGGGGGCACTGTTCGTCCCGACCCGATCCGACCCAATTTTTTCAAAAGCCCAGCGGGCTCGGGCCGGCACGGTATTTTGACAGGTATAGTTTTTAGCGTATAATATATCAAATTAATTGTCTTTTTATAATCTTGAGTTTGACACTCATATTGCATATATAAAATAAAAAATAAACATAAATATTGAAAACACAACATATATATTTACTCGATTTTTTTATAACGGTGTTTAAAAAATATTAACTATTTTCCGCATATTGTTTGATGTTATTTTAAAATTATTGCAATGCAGTGAGATAAAATTAATAAAGTTATTAAGAAAATGCAGATGTCACAATACAAAATAGAGAATTGCACGTGAGTCTCATCTAGTATATATATATATAAAGAGAGACTATTCTCGAGATAGTAACCAATACTTTTTCCCGTCCATTTTCACCTTCTAAAAACAATAAGTTTTTTTGTTTTTCTGATTTAACTAATAAAATGCGATTTTATTATTTTTTGTGGTAAACTTTCTTTAAATAAATCACTTTCTAAAGTTATATAAAAATAGAGTTATATAAAATTAGCTTTCCAAATCTGTATGTATACTGCATTAATTATTATATTCATCTTTTTATTTTTATTTTTAAACTTTAATAACTTTTTTCATTTTATATCCATTTTAAACATATAATATATCCAATTGATAATCTTTTTACAGTATTCAGTTTGACACCTATATTACATATATACAATAAAAATAAACATAATAATTAAAAATATATATGATATATTTACTCATTATTTTATAATGGTCATTAAAAATTATGCACTTGGGCTAATGGACATCAATTTGAATATTCATGTATTTTGACTATCTTGATATATGTATAGTTTTTTTATATATAGAAAATCACTCCTTATATTTATTAATGTACTTTTCAAGTTAATAGATTTTTTTATAATTAACAATGTATATTGATATTCAACTTTTAAAGTTGTACATTTGGACTATTAGATATGGATTCATTTGTTTGATATTTTTTTGATATATGCGTATATATAAAAATAGAATAGTTTTTACTTTTTGAAATGTTTCATTTCTCCATGAAATTATGTTGCTAAATATGAAACAAGATTTTTGTTTAACTCCTTTAATAATTCTAACAACGTTTGAACTTTTTAAATCCGCAAAAATATATTGGAATTTGAAATGACTTTATTGTTGATTGTATTGAAAATATAATACATTAATATGTAGCATTGGGAAATTAGATTTGTGTTCAAATTCTTACTTTCTTATAGATAAACATGTTCAATAAATAAATACAATTCACATTCACAAAATTTATTATTAACCCAATTTATTGTATTTAAAAAGGGATTTTAGTATTTCATAATAATTTATGTTTATATTGTTTAATCGTATGATTTGTAATCAAATTAATTAAATTTCTATTATAATTATTTATTGAAATTGTAAAAAATTTGCAATCAATAAAAAATATTTTTTTACAAATACAATTCGTATATGGCCTAGCTTGAAAAATATCAAATATGAGAACCGAATAGATAATAAATAGATATCCTAATAGTACAATACAAATCTACATAGCTAAATTTCAAAAAAAAAATAAAAATTAACTTAATAATACGAATAAATAAAATACATGGTAAATTCAGCAAAAATGGAAAACATCTCCAACAAATAAATCAATAAAAACAATAATGTTGCGAAAACTATATTTTGTTGTCTATCATTTCATTAATTATTGTACTTAGTTCTTATATTATTTTATATATGCGTGTTAATTTTTTATTTATTGTATAATGAGCTTTTGCAAAAATCTTTGCCCCCAATTTACTCATACAAACAACTTTGGAAAATAAATTCTCATCCGAATTTACTACTACAACCTTGAAAAAAAGTATGACATCAATTTTCACACTTATTAAATATCTAAACATGACTAAAACGAAATAGGTGATGTAAGTGCGCCTGTGTGGTTCTATAAAAATAATACTTTTTGGAGATCGAGCACAAATACATAGACTTGAATGCATTTTTTATGATTATGAAATATTATATTTTTTTGACCTCATCAATAAAAAAATATTAAATAGTATTAAATACACTCATGCATTGCACGGAAAAAAGACTAGTTTCATAATAAAATGCATGTAAAATCATGTTTATTTGTTAATATGTTGTATT